>PVIU01006968.1:0-96230 GCA_004026605.1 Ondatra zibethicus | reverse complement strand
TTTTTTTTTTTTTTGGTTTTTCGAGGCAGGGTTTCTGTGTAACAACCCTAGCTGTCTTGGAACTTGCTCTATAGACCAGGCTGGCCTCAAACTCACAGAAATCTGCCTGCCTCTGCCTCCCGAGTGCTGGGATTAAAGGCGTGCACCACCACTGCCCGTTTGAAATTTTCTTTTTAGTCGTAATTTTTTATTGATTCTTTGGGAGTTTCACATCACGCATACCGATCTCTCTCATTTCCCAGTCCTTCCATATCTGCCCTCAACCCTTGCCAAAAAGAAAATAAAAACCTCGCCGACCCCGCTGGGCAACAACCTGCTCCTCTATGGAGCACAGCCTTCTCCATACCCGTCACAGCTGTTACATCTCAAGTTCCTCCATACTTGTACCATTCGGCTCCTCCATCCTTCCCGTCTCTCCATCACGTATTCGTTAGTCACAGTGGACTGGAAGCTGTGCTGTCAGGCAGTAGAACTTGCAGCCCAGTGAGCTTTGCTTCCAAATGCTCATTGCAATGAAGGGGCTGGCTCAAGGTTCCTGTGCTCGGCTACACCATCAATACTGGACCCTCACTGAGACTCCTCTCAGACATCCTGCTGTCGCCCCGAGTCATGGAGATCCTGTGGCTATGGTTCCCCAGGAGTGGCCCCTACGTGTTCTCCAGCTGCTCATGGATCGGGTAGATGTTGGGGTGGGCCAACTCAAGGCCCTGGATCTGGGCCTGGGTGGCAGCTGAATTGGTCAGCCCAGACCTCTGTTGGGACTCCCCTTTTCCTGGTGAAGGGCAGGGCCAGCTTTCTTGGCTCATGCCAAGACTGTAATTGTTGAAATTTAATAGTTAATATATATGGGTAAGTCTTCTAATCATAAGAGCTGCTTCTCCCAAACCAATTTAATGGTTCCCACTTTCTTTGGCAGAAAAGAAAAAAATAAATTTAAAATCAGACGTCAATATCATCCAAATTTAACAATTTAGAAGACTTTTTAAGTTTACAAAATATTTTCAACAACATAAACTCTAACCTTAATTTAGTGGAGAAAAGGAATAATGGGTATAAGAAAAAAGGGCAGTGAGAAGCATGCCAAACATGGGGAAGAGGCCACATTAGGATAAACACTCCTGAGACTGATGCAAAAATCAAACTGAAGGAGAGAGAGACAGTATACATTGGAGACTTTAGAAGACTGGAAATTCAGTATTTGTAACCCAAATCAGAACCAGTGCTGAAAATAGATTTACTATCTTCTGTAATCAAAGCTGAGTCCCTGGCTGTGTTTTCACAGGGCCTCCACATACCACTCAAGTCAAAATATTACTTTCATCAGAGAATTATTGTGTTTTTTTTTCAAGAAACAGCTCCAGAAACATGTTATAAAATTACCTGTCAAGGTCAAGAAAACTCATAATCTTGATAAGGAGAAGAGGGAGGATACTTGTGCCCATGTTTAGACAAATAATTCTCAATGTGGGGTAATTTTGCCCATCAGGGGACATTTGCTCATGTCTGGAGACTTTCTGTTTTCTCGTCTGACATGGTGGGGAGGGATGCTGGCATCTAGTGGATAGAAGGCAGAAATGTTGCTAATGTCCAACAGTGTTCAGAACAGCCCCCTGCAGCAGAGTGATCACTATTTGACCCGAAGAGTCACTGTCAAGATTGAGAAGTCAAGTCTGGACCATGACAAAGTTTTGGAAAGTATTTCCCAAAGTTGGTGCTCAGTGGGTAAGACCATGTGCTGGGCAAGCGTGAGGACCTGTATTTGACTCCTAGCGCTTCTATAAAACGCTGGCTTTGGCCACACCTGTCAACAGCTCAAAAGTTCCCAAGGGTAGAGGCCAAAGGATCATGACGTGCTGACTTCCATCCTAGCTTCAAGTCCAACACGAGACCTTATCTCAAGAGAATAATGCAGAAAGTGATAAGGACTCAGTGTCCTCCTTTGGTCCCCAAGTGCACACACACAAACACACACACACACACATGCACACACACAGTGTGATGGTTTGAGTGAGAATGTCTCCCATAGGCTCACATATTTGAACACTTTGTCCCCAGTTTATGGTGCTGTTTGGGGGGAAGATTATGAGACTGCTTGTCCTCATTGGAGGAAGTATATCACTGGGAATGGACTCTGAGAATTAATAGCTCACCTCACTCCCAATTTGCTCTCTGCTTTGTATTTGTGGCTGAAGTCGCTTCTTGCTCCTGCCATCATACGTGCTGCCTGATGCTGTGTATGCCTCCTGCCGTGATGGACTCTTATCTCTCTGGAACCATAAGCCAAATAAACCCTTCCTTCTGTGAGCTGCCTTGATCGTGGCATTGTAACACAGCAACAGAAAAGTAGCGCATGTGTGTGTGGGGGGGGGGAAGAGAGTAAGAGGGAGGAGAGAGAGAGAATGCACTCTGGCAATGAAGGGGATGGAAGGAGATGGCGAGGGCAGGATTTATTTCTCTATGTCCCCTTACAATGGATGGAAGACCAGGATGGATTCCACAAGCCCTAGGTTGTTGTTGTTTTGTTTTTAATAAGAACTGAATGGAAAAATTTAAATACACTAAATGAAATCTTGCTGTGCAGTTCAGGTTGGTCTTGAACCAGTGACCCTTCTGCCTCAGCCTCTTGAGTAATTGACATTACATAAATATTCTACCTAATCTGTCTTAAAATCTTGACTTGACTGGAATTTTTATAAGAGAAGCATTCAATCTGGCAGACTCCTTTTCCTCCTCTATATACAATGAGAAAGGACCAAAATACCGAGAGGAAAAGGCCCATTTCATAACTTCAAAAGGGTCATAGGGCCAACTATGAATTCTACCTGGTTCCCACTTTGTTTTACTTTCTTTTTCTCCAGGCAATAGGAATTGGGGTCCAGCCTGACTGACCTGCAGCTATCAGAAAGGCTTTTGATTGCATTTGGGGTGAACCTTGCTTCTGAGGCAGGAAACTCGATGCATTCTTTTCACTGAGATTTCCAGTATCAAAGGATTTTCTGGTTAGCTCTGAGGTAAACCTGGAATCTCCCATTCCGTGGGACATTTTGACTAATTGACATTTTCCTGTAGTCTGCATTCTCGGAGACCGTCTCGGCCTTGGCAAGGCTTATAGGACGTGCCACTGAGCGTGTTTAGAACTCAAAGCCAAATTTCTTCTTTCTGCGCTTTCTGTCTGCAATGCTGGAATGCGTTAAAACAAGCACGCAACATCTCTTCGTAATAAAGGGAAACAACTCAACCGTGTGAGTTTTTTTTTTAAATCTAAATAAAACAAAACATTCAGTAGGCAGAAAAGAGTTCATTGTAGCAAAAGAAGATAATTTTTTTTTATTTGGGCTTGCTACATATTCTGGACAGAGATGGGAAGCTTTATGACATTGGATAGGTTTCAAGAGGTGGGGGAGTTTGATTTAAACTCTGCTTGGCCAGAGTTGAGCCACATGGAAGGAACCATTCCTACTCCATCTCCCTGCTCCCACACTGACAGGTTCCCCTCCGAGCTCCTTAGTACTCAGCCTTCTTGCTAACTGGCAGCATTAGACTGCAGGACCCAGTACTTGGAAGATGGGAGAAGACAAAAAACAACCCCAAAATTACACAACTCCAATCACTTTTAATTAGTCAAGAGAAATCAATGCTTCTGAAAGTTCACTGCTGAGAGAGGCAGAGCCAGATGGTGGCAGCAGGCTTCGAGTCCATCTGAACGTCTGGGCCTCTCACCTTCTCAGGCTTTGTTGTTTGCTTGTTTTTTTTAACCTTTATAAATAAGGTGCTAAAGATTGCTGTCCCCTGTTCCTGCCAGATGTAGCAGTGCTTGGTTTAGAAAATGCGGAAGTGCTAGCAGGTCACTCTCCTAGCACCGAAGATCACATCGTGCATTGCACAAATCTCATGTCTGAGTTGGATGTCGGTCATCCACATTTACCTAACAGGGTGTTAGTAGTTAAGCTCATTGTAAACATGACTGGATGTGAAGCTACCCAGGAGACACACCTCTGGGAGTATCTGTGAGGGTGTTTCTAGATACATTTGTTTGAGGAGAGAAAACCCACCCGAATGCAGGTGGCGTCATCCCTTGTATTGCCATCCCAAACCTAACTCAAGAAGGTCCTTACTCAAGACGGAACAAGGACCAATGCCATTTGTCTCTTTCTGACTGCAGCACAATGTGGCCAAATTGTCCCATATTCCTGCCACTGCACCTCGCCGCCGTGACCGACTACATCCCCTCCAAATGTGAGCCAGGGACTCCTTGTTTCTGTCGGGTATTTTGTCACAGTAATGAGAAAAGCAACTAAACAATGCCAGTTAGAGCACCTTGTCCCCTGTATAACACCAGGAAGGAGTGACATCGGCAGATTTTGAGACAGCCAAACGCGAGCGTGCAACCTTCCTTCATGCCTTTCTAGCCGTGTGACTTTATCCAAATCAATGTGCTCCTTGAAACTCTGCTTCCTTGCTGATAAAATGGTTTTATAATGATCACTACCCAGTATGGGGTGCAGCTTCAAGTCAACAACACATGAAAAGCAAATGGTTGGAACTCAATACACATAAATCCCACCCCCATCCTTTCGAGACACAACACAACATGCACAGCCGCTCATCGTTACTGCTGAATGCTTTCTGGCATGCTCTTCAGGGAAAAGAATTAAAGCGTTGGAAACGGAGCAAGGGTGAGTATTAAGTTGAGCGGAGGCAACTATTGTCAGCACGCGGTGAATTCTTGACAGGTGTGATTCTCCTTGGTTTTCCTACATGGAGGAGTTCTGCAAAATGAGATCTGGAAGTCTTTAGTGAGGACCCCAGCTAACATTCTGCCAGACCCTTGATCACCTCTGATAAAGGACATTTGTGCCCCCATGTGGCATGTAGGAATCTTTTTGTTGCATGGTGTATAAACTATCCCAAGCTAGCTTGCAAGTGTGTGTGTGTGCACATGCATGCATGTGTGGTTGGGCTTTCTTCTGGAGACAAAGCTCATTTCTAGTTTTTTTCTCTGTATTACTCAAGGTTTATTCTCTCAGACATCAGCTTTTCTTCACATCCCGAATGGCAGAAAAACAACTGCCTGCCCTTCTAGGGTTGCTACAGACCCTGTCAGAGTCACATAGAACAAGGAACAGGGGACAACTGGATGTTGCCCTCTTACCAAATTTCCCAGGAAGAGAAGCTCATTGGCCCAGCCACACTCCACTGTCCATCTTGGCCAGAAAGCTGATCACACTACACACATGGTTGACTCGGGAGATTCTGGGGATAGGAATAAAAGAGGAGTTTTCTAAGGCCATGAGGCATGGCCTGTCCTCCGATGTCAATATACCAGAGATGCCATTTCACTCTGCATAGTATCAGGAACAGTAAATTAATAAATATCAGAGTAATTTTAACCACCAGGGTCGAAATCTGAAAGAAAATTTGAGTATCCCACAGTGAAGCTGAAAGTTCCATTTACTCAGACTTATTTTATCCTGTAGCCTAATTGTAGAAGACAGAAATGAGCCCGGTGGCACACGTCCTTAATCCCAACACTCGGGAGGCAGAGGCAGGCAGATCTCTGTGAGTTCAAGGCCAGCCTGGTCTACAAAGTGAGTTCCAGGACAGGCTCCAAAGATGCATAGAGAAACCCTGTCTTGAACATAAAAAAAAACCAAGACATTAATGCACTAGCTGCTTGCAAAATGGAGTTGCTCTCCTTTATTCTTAGCTGACAACACTCCACACCTACTTGGGTGTCCTTTCCTTCTCCATCTCAGTCATAGAAAGAGGACCTCATCACAAGGTTTAGAGGTGACTTACTCAGGGCTGAGGATGTGCCTTGGGGGTAGAGTACTTAACCAGCATGCACAAGGCCTTAGGTTCAACCCCCAGCATAGGAAGAAAAAGGAATGAATTACTCCACTGTTTGCAGTGTGACCCTTTCGCCCTCCTAGTGATTGCTGCAGACACAGGCATCTGACTCAGCTCTGCTCATGATTCATGGTGATCAATCTCTGAGAGGTCCTCTGCAAAGAGAATTTTCTTCCTAAGGAGAAGATGCCTCCAGGAGAGTTCTGAGTTCTAGGTTCTTTCACAGCTGGAAGTGATGTCGGACATCAGCACCACTAGGGAACTTCGGGTGAGGACCCAGTAGCAGAAAGAACCTGGGCTTTTGGCAGCGTCGTCTGACTGTTAAGTCCAGTGTTCTCATTGTTTAAAGTTATTGATCTGATTTTTAGCTTTTAGACACTTACATCCCCAAACTGACCACTCGCTCCCAAACTGGCATTCCTCCTAATCAATGCCAATCGTCAGCCACAAAGAAGACAGATTTTGGTGACAGCTGACTTACTAGCAGGAAGTAATTCTGCAGATGCTAGGGAGAAGATGTCCTGGAGATAATGACAGTACTGGCAGCCAAGAGATCATGGATAATTTCTAAGTCATCCCCACCACCACCAATCTTATCAATGCACAGCATTTTGCAAGCCTAGGGACAGTATAATTTATGTTTATCTAAGGCACCTTAAAGAATGATGCTCCAGGTCGCCTCTGGATGCTTCAAAGTCTTTGCTTCTTTTGATGGGGAGTTGGATGCGGTTAACGTGACTGCATTGTGTGTCCTGCTTCCTTGAGTTTGATAGGAAGTGTTCTCATGACAGCCTTGTCCCTGCAGTGGGTGCCGGGGATGCTTTGATGTGGGCTGCATTCGGACAGCCTAATACTTGGGGAAAATGTACTGAAATTGAACAAGATTGCTTTCTGCCCAGCTGCTCTCCAAAGGCTAGACATTTTTAGCACTGAGCAAGAAGCTTGTATTTGTTTTGACAGTCCTGGCAGGGAGAACAATGGTTGATTACCCCAGCACTTTACTAACAAATAAGACTGCCTCCAGCAGAGATAAAATATGGGTCTTGACTTGATTGCATTTCACGTTCAAGGGAGTTCTCTTCTATTCACTGGCTTGCCCTTTCATTATGCCGTGCATCTTTTCTGTCCCTCATCCTTGCCCCTCAAAGCAACCCGTGGCTTTCTTTTTGAAAAGGCCCCTTCTGCAGTCACTGTGGCCACGGTGCTTTGATTTATCTTATAAAACACGCATTCTCACCTTCCCAGTTTGATTTCTCGGGAGCTAAGTTTTTGTTGTTTGCTTTTGGATCCGCATACTGTGAGGTTGGTTTCATCGCTGAGTTTGTGTCTGTTTACTTTTGGTACTTGCTTGGGCAGCCATCACTGTTGCAGCACAGAGAAGCTTTGGAATTTCCCATCATACCCACGTTTAAAAGGGCTATCCTAGGACTGGAGAAACACTTGGTACTTAAGGAGGATCTGGGAGGGAAGTGGGTGGTGGGGAGGAAGTGGAAATTTTGATTCCTAGTATTAATAAAGTAATAAAAAAATAAAAAAAGGAGGATTTGAGTTTGGTTCCCATCACCTGCATCCTTTGACCCACAACTGACTGTAATTCTAGAGGGCTGAAGTTATACACTTGCTTCCTCTAGGACCTTGTACTCATGCATGTATCCCCACATAGACATACACGTAATGAAAAAAATAAAACTTACAAAAGGTTTGCGCAACACACATACACGGAAGTTCTTTGCATAGACTATGTTCAAAATCAGGGGATTTTATATAATATGAAAATACTTTTATTTCTCTATTTTCCATCTTCCAAAAGACTTTAGAAGTTGAGCATTTTTATGAGTGTAGCAAATATGAAGGAAGATCTATATCTCAGTGCATTTTCAGAACCCACCTATACAGGTGCTGTTGCCTTGGTCCTTTCCCTGTCATCTCCCCTCCCCTCAGGTGACTGTTCTTCAGCTTCTGTCACCTAAATGAATTCTGCTCATTGCTATGTTTAAGTTCAGCAGGGCTATCATGTCCTGTATAGTAATGGTTTCTCCATTTTCACTACTCCATAATGCTGTATCACACACATGTACCATGGTTTATGGTTCTTTGATTTGTGGGCATTTGAGATCATCACCAACACTGTCATCACACTTACGTACATAGCTTTTGGTAAATGTTTCTTCTTTTCTCTTTGTCATATATATCCAGGATCAGAATTGCTGGGGCATAAGGTACATAAATTTTCAGTGTTGGTAGAACTTCCCACAGCAGTGTATGAGAGCCCTGTATCAGCATGGATCCTTAACAGAAGTTGGAATTATTGTTTATTAATTATAAAAGTTCCTTAAGTCTCTAGCGGCATCTCATTGGGCTCTTGTTGAGGTGCATGCCTCATCCTGTGAGGTGCACATCCTATGAGGTGCCTCAAAGAGGTCTTATTCTTCCTAAGGTGAATTTTTAGAGATGTGCACATATGTGTATATTAATGTACATGTATTCCTCCATATAGATTTCTTATTAATTTGGAAATCTACATGCTATGGAAATAAGTTTTTATTCTATGTAGTTTGTGTGTAGAAGGGTGGTGCATGTGCCATGGAGCACGGGTGGAGACTAGAGGACAATTTTCAGGAGTTGTCATCAGGCAGTCGGCAAGCACCTTTACATGCTGAGCCATTTTGCAGGCCTTGGGAGTGAGTTTTCTATTGGGCATATGCATTGGAAATACTGTATCCTACTTTGGATTTCTAAAAGTTGCCTTTTGACAAATAGAAAAATTGCTATAATTTTAGGTTTTAAAAATCTTTAGATTTGCTTGGAATTGGTGACACAGACCTTTAATCCCAGCACTTGGGAGGCAGAGACAGGTGGATCTCTATGAGTTTGAGGGCAGCCTAGCCTACAAAGCGAGTTTCAGGACAGTCAGAACCGTTATGCAGAGAAGACCTGTCTTGAAAACCAAGGGGAAAAAGGAGAAAAAATTTAGACTTACAAAACTGTGAAGAGAATCATCCTATGCCTACCACCCAGCTTGTAACATAGTATATAACCATATCTCCTGGCAACTATCTATCTTTAACCTATCAAGATTTTCTCCCCTATAATGCCTGTATAATTAGAATCACGTTTGATTGTGGCTTATTTTGCCCAGCCTAATGCATTTGAGATAAATTTGGCAGGCAGCTCTTTGCAGGTTCCAGGCCATCCTGGTCTACATAGGGAGTTCTGAACTAGCCAGTGTTATGCAGCGAAACCCTGTCCCAAGGAAAAGGGCATGTGGGGGTGTTTAGTGCACACTCACTGTTACTGAGGTGACCTTGCTTCTAGACCCTCTCAACAGCAGAAGCCAGGAAGCAAAGGTGCAAATTCCAACACACACACACACACACACATTCACTCCTCACATGCCCGTGCAAACACTCAACATTCTCAGACACATGCCCATTTACACACACTGCCACATATTCACACACACAGTCACATGCACTCTCACGCTTATATACAATGCAACTCTTACACGTAACACACATGCACACACACTCATAGACACACTGTCACACACTCATACTCACACAGACTCTCACTCTGACACACTCATCCTTATCCCTGTGCACATCACATGGATGCTCGTTAATCTCAGAAACTTACATTTTACACTCTAATCCAGCACTGCCAGGCTCCTTGACCTAGACTGCCCTGCTTTGCTCTTTGCTGACAATGTGAAACCTGGCTGCCATTGCACGTGATGCATTTACTTGGTCAAACCTTTTGTGCTTCAGGACTGATAACCAAGGCTCTGTGTGAGAAACACACTTATTTCAGTAGAGTTCAACTTTCCTACCCAAGTCTTCAAAAAAAAATTTTTTATCTTTACAGCGTCTTGCCAAAGTCCCACTTTCCAAGTGACGATACTAATCCAGGCACTCAGCTGTGCCATTACAGCAGCTGTATATAGATAGCAGTGCAGGCTTGTTTTCCATCCAGCAGGACTTTTTGCAATATACATAGAGAAAAACTTATAAATCTCAAGTACACAAGTTGGGGTGTTTTCACACACTGGAATGCTGTGCAGTAGTACCTAGAAGTCCTCTTCTGCACACACTCATCACTGTCAAAAGTTTCAGCTGGGGCCATTCGGGGGAGGTGGGGCTGTGTGTTCTTGACTCTGGAGAGCCATTCACACAGAGAGCTTCTTAAGCTGCACGAAGTCCAATGCCCACAACAGTGGGGCACCGCGCGGGTCAGCTGACAGTATGGAACTGCCTTCATGTCTAACTTACTCTCCAGGGAATCCCTAACCCTCAAGGGCTGAACCGCACAGCTGCCTTCCTCCCCCTGGATTATGGTCACATTTACTCATCTCATGGCTGAATTGTTTCCTTAGAGAACTATCATGAGAGCTAACTGTTCCCAGCTCACGGGAAGCCATCGTGACTTCTGTGGGTCAGAGGCTGGGGAAAGGAAAGAGGCTGTACCATGGCAGTGAGGAGCACATGGATGTGGTAGGAAGCAGATAATTCCTCTCATTTAAGCCTGTCCTGGGGCTTGCCAGACTTCCTCTGGAGTGGATGTTTCTTCACCAACAGTCAGGCAAGACTTCTCTTTTGGAATCTATGGATCCTGAGACACCCCAGGTCTAGAGACAGATGTGTCCTCAAGAAGGGTCCAGGGACAAGTGCTTCTGGGTTCACAGTGGCTGGCTTCACGGCCCCAGCACCCTCACCCTGCTTTGCCCTCTCTCTCTAGTTAAGGCTGCAGGGAAGGGGCGGCACATGGACTTGGGTGCCGGAAACTGCTGACAAGTGTGTGGGGATCTGTGAATTCAAGGCTGTCACCTCAGTTTTCATTTAGGCAGTTGGCCAGCGCCCTATGGATTTTCTGGATTTGACAAACACACATGGGAAGCTGAGAGTCGCAAGAGGATGGTGGGAACAGGAGGGAACTGGGTGCTGTGAAATCCACACCAGCCACTTCCTGTGCCACCCATGCAAATCATGTAACCTCCCCATGCCTCACTTTTGTTATATTTAAAAGAGAAGGCCATGACCTATTCTTTTCTGGGTAGCATTTGGGATTAGTGAAATAACGTCTGCTCAGATCATGTTACGAGGTGAACCTTCCCCTGTGTGCCCAGGGCCTTTCTTCCCTTAGGAAACTGTCTACCTGAGGAGTTGCCGAACTGCTCAGTACCTTGGTGTTTCTCATTCACAGAGCTGGGGTAATATGAGTATCTAACAGGGTGCTTGTGAGGATTGAACAAATTAATCTGAGGCCACTTAAAGCTGGGCTAAACGGTGGTGCTCGCAGTTCATTTAGAGCTGCCTGAGAGTCCCAGAGAAGTCTGAAACATGAGACCCCAAGATGGGCACAGTCACCCATGTTACTTTGTGCTACTATAGAAAACCGCCATAGGGTCAGTGGCTTACACACAAGGAAAATTGAGTTCTTCCAAGTTAGAGGGCTGCAAAGTGAGGGTAAAAGTATTGCGTGTCCAACGCTGGGTGTGGTGGCGCACACCTTTAACCCCAGCACTCAGGAGACAGAGGCAGACGTACCTCAGTGAGTTCAAGGCCAGCCTGCTCTACAGAGCTAATTCTAGGACAGTCAGGACAAAAAGGAAAAAAAGAAAGAAAAGAACAAAGGTATCATGTGTTCAACACTTGGTCTCCAGCTAGCAGCACTCTTTGGAAAGTTGTGGGACCTTTACAGAGTGGGCCACCCAGGACAGGTCCTGATGGTTTATATCTCAGCCCTGCTTTCTCCTCATGCTATGCTTCCTGAGTGTGGGTGCAATGTGGTGAGCCAGCCTGCTCTGCCACCGTGCCTTCCCTGCCTGCCGACAGAGTATGCTCCTCTGGAACTGTGAACCCCAACGAGGCCTTCCTCAAGGCTTTTGTCACACTTTATCACAGCAAGGAGAAGCAGCTGTGACAAAGGTCCATACAGGCAGGGCCTGCTTCTAGGACACAGTCCACTTCGTTTCTCCTCAAGAGGACTAGAGAGCTCTTCAGGGTTCCTCTGGTCAGTGCCCCTGATCCCATTCATTAGGCTGCACCCTAAGGACCTGCACCTCCCTAACTAAGCCTCCATGTCCTCACAGAACTACATGAGGAACTAGGTTCAAACGTATCCATCTGGGGACATGAACACCTGCAGCAGCCCGCTGGTGAGCCACACTCTCCTTTCCTCTCCAGAATGGAGGACCCTTTTCTTGGAAGAACCTTCCTGTTCTTTCCTTTTCTTTTTTCTTTGTTTTTAAAGATTTATTTATTTATTATGTATACAACATCCTGCCTCTATGTATGCACGCATGCCAGAAGAGGGCGCCAGATCTCATTACAGATGGTTGTGAGCCACCATGTGGTTGCTGGGAATCCAACTCAGGACCTCTGGAAGAGCAGCCAGTGCTCTTAACCACTGAGCCATCTCTCCAGTCCCTGTTCTTTCCTTTTCTACACACAGTAAAGAGCGCAAATAGTATCAGTTAGCTACTGCTGCATGATAATTTGGCCTCAGAAGTTGGTGCTTTAAGACAGACATTTATGATCTAGATTTTGTGGCTTGGGAGTCTGGGGATAGCTGGGCTCAGTGGCTGTTGCTGGGGACCTCTCCCAACCCGATAGCTGACTATAGTCATCTTGTTCCAAGACAGTCACTCATTGCCTGTGGGCAGGAGTTCTCTGTGCCTGTGCCGGTCTCTCCAGGAGTTGGTGGAAAAACCCCATAATATAACAGCAATATCTATGTTTTTTATACCCTCATAATTAACATTTCATTTCTGTAACATCCTATTCCTTGGAAACTATCATTAAGGTCTACCTATGCTCTTGCTATGCAAGACGAGAAAAATTAGGCTACATCTTCTTCTTAAATGTATGTATGAGTGTTTTCCTGCGTGAATGCATGTGTACCATGTGTGCTTGCTGTCTGTGGAGGCCAGAAGAGGGCACAGGATCCCCTGGAACTGGAGTGACATCATGTGGGTGCTGGGCACTAAACCTGGGTCCTCTGCAAGATCAGCAAGTGATCTTAACCACGGAGCAGAGCCATCTCTCCAGCCCCTACGGTACATCTTTTGAGAAGTGTTGTCAAAGAATTTAAGGATCGGTTCTGCAATCCTTACCCCACCATGCCTAAATCATGGCAGAGATGGGGAAGACTGGGTAGGAAGGTGTTTCTCAAATGTGCCAGTGTTTTTATTCTCTACATCTTTACTACAGGTGACTTCCTGAACAGGTATTGTAGCATAGTTGAAAATGAGCCCAGAAATGGAGCAGAGACTTAGTCACTGTCCCAGCACCAGCTCTAATCAATTGCCTGTCTGTGCTGTGTCCTCTGTGGGGTGCTAGAAGTAAACAGGAGGCTAATCAAAAAATTGTACTTCAGAGGAGCATGTGTGTATTACATATATGGAGAGACAGCTAAAGAAGCTGGGGCTGGGATGTGGCTGTGGTCAGAGTGCATGCCTAGCATACAGGAAGCCCTGGGTTCAAGTCTCAGATCCATACAAACCGGGCACAGTGTCACATGGCCCGGAATTCTAGCACTTGGGAAGTAGAGAATTCAAGTTCATTCTTTGCTACATGGTGCTACATACGTAAGGACCGACTGAGACGTGAAACTGCCTCAAAGCAGAGGAGGAAGAGGGGGCCAAGGAGGGAAGGAGGAGGAGGAAGACGAGGAGAGAAGGGAAAGGAGGGGGAGAAGGCAGTTATGATAAAAATAGATAAAATGGCCCTTACACCCCTCCTCCACTTTCATTCTGTACCCTCCCCTTTCCACTTATCCCTATTTGTGACTGAAGCTGAGGAGGGAAGCCCTGTGAATGATGTAGTCAGGAAGGAAGGCTTCCTGCAGGAAGAATCTGTGTGGAGACTTTAAGGGTAAACACGAGACAGCCAGGTAGAGCTCAGCCACTAATATCTCATCTCCAGGAACCACATTCCCACCTAAAGGGAAGCCCAGGACAGTGGAGAGGCTGTAAACACCTCTATGGAACGCAGATGGCAGCACTGGAAGGGGGTAGTGAGGAGAGAAGGGGGCTGCAGAAGGCGGAAGAGGTGGCCATGCTGCAGACTCGGACGTGAGAAGCTTACCTTGAGGGAGGGTCCGAGGAACATGAACTTAATAGTAAAAAAGAAGGGAGGAAGTGCTGAAGGCTGGGAAAGAGACTTTGAGGTCCTAACAAGGATGGGAAGAGCTACCCCAGGACCCCTGTCCCGGGTTTGAGAGGGAGGGCTGTAGCTGTCTCAGGATCCAGAATCCAGACGGCAGTAGTGGAGCAGACACATGGGGACCATCTTTCTGCAAAACACACAGCCCCCACCCTGCCCCTCTGCCGGGCAGATGCTTTACTCTGCTCAGAAGCAGCTGCTCAACTCTGCTTAGAAGCAGGAGTGGGGGCAGCAGCTGCCTGAGGCCGTGAGGCAAGCTCGCACTGGACTCCGCCCAGAAGCCCTCAGAGCTGGGAGAAGCAACCTCTGCTCTCCCCCCGCCCCCCATACACACACTCTGGCTCCCTTGCAGTCAGGGAGCTGGAGTGGGCTCTGCAGGCTCAATTACTACAGCTCAGAGATCAGCCTGTGAGTCGGAAAACACCACCCCCACCCCTACAACAGAAGGAAACTCACTGCTCCTAGGATCTCCCTGCTGGAGTTGACTGAGGAACCAGCAGAATCGCTGGGAAGCAGTTTTCTCTTGGAGACATATGGAAAACAGTTTGTTTGTTAGGAAGAAAATCATAACTTGTTGTCTTTTCTGCCCCTGAGGAAAATGAAAACACTCACACGTGAAGTCTTTTCAATCCTTTGTTTGTCTTCGGAGCTTTGGAACTAAAATGCAGGCGTGGAGAGAAAAGGGTTTGTGGATGGAGAGGGAATGTTAGGTGAAGGAAATAAAATTCTAAACTATAAAAATTGTTCCCAAGGCAAGAAGAGGGTGACTGCCCCAGAGTCAGGTGGCACATCTCACATGGGGCACAGGATTGTTTGTGACCTTAGTTGTGGGGTGGTGGTGGTGGTGGTGTGTGTGTAGCGGGAGTGGTGAATCTCTGAAGCACGCTTGCTCTTCCCAGTGGAGAGGAAGACAAAAGGAAACGCCTGGCGTTTCATCTGGTTCACTGCTCTGGAAGACCAGTCCCAGGACGAGAGCCTGGATAGACTGCTTTAGAGCAAATGCAAGCAGGCAGGAGGCATGGGCTGGGGGCTTCTCCCAACTGTAGTTCACAACCTGGCTTCTCCCCACTGAGGCCTCCTGCATTGCTCTCTCCTCTGCTCTGAACAGCCCTTGGAACCATTTTCTTAATAGCATGAATTCTCTATGCAGGGCTTCCAGCATCTATCTGAATGATGGTTTAGACCAAATTGTTCACAGCCTCCCCTCCCCGCCAATAATTCTTTCAGAGAACATTTAGCCGATTTGGAAAAAAGTCTGTCAAATCCCCCAGAGGACAGTGTGCATCTCAACTGCGGATGAATGTGGCTCTGCTCCTGACCTCCATGCTCCAACTCTCGCAAACGGAGTCACTTGGATGTGCAGAAAATGCTTGCCAGCTTCTGAAGAGAAAATTGGTTACTGCTGAGGGAAGCTGGGTGTGGGCGAAGGAGATGCGCGCGAGTCTCTGGGTGGCTCATTTCAATAGCTTTCTGGGTAGTTCCAGAACTGGGACTTCAGTGAGCCAGACTCATCCTATGGAAACACCTGACTAAGCACCTAGTATGTGCCAAGAGCTTTGTTCAGGGCTTAGAAAGACTTAAGGCAACAGAGAGCCCTAAGCAAAGAAACGCATGAGCTAAGCTGCACAGGCAACCCAGCTTCCTGCCCAGAATACATTTAAGTGGTAGACCCCACAGATGGCTGTGGTCTCTGCTAATAGGATGAAGGGAACTCAGTTGGGATGCTGAGAGGCTTGAATTTAGGGAACAGGGTTTCAGAGAAGATAACCCAGATATCTGCATGCAGGTCCCCTTTAGTCTTTGACCACATAGAAAACTGCAAGTTCCATAAAACTTTGCCCAGGGACCAAGTGGGGGTTCAATAGGTAAGTGTGCTTGTCCTGCAAGTGAAAGACTAGAGTTGAGCTTCATCCCCAGAACCCACATAAAAAAGCCTAGGCATGGAAGTATTCCTGTAAGGCCAGGTCTGAGAAGGTGGAGACAGGGGGATTCATGGAGCTTGAAGGCCAGTTTCAGTGAGTGACTCTGCCTCGAAAGATGAGGCAGAAAGCCATGGAGAAGACACCTGACATCAGCCTCTGCCCTCCCTCCTTTACACATGCAAAATGCACAGCCTGACAAGAGCAGCTGCTGGGGGAGGTGAGCTGGTGAGAGTTTGATGGCAGATGTTCCATTGCTGGCCAGTCAACTCTATCACCAAACACCGCAAATTCAGCTGAAGCTCCAGAAATGCCAGTCCGAGAGAAGGACTGCACTAGCTCAAGCACATCGGTCACTCTTGACTCACATTGTCAAAGCTTACAAATAAGCCTCAACAGAATCCAATAGAGCAGTAATTCTCAACCCTCCTAAGGCGACTCTTTAATACAGTTCCTCATGTTGTGGAGACCCCAACCATAGAATTATCTTCATTGCTATTTCATAACTATAATGTTGCTACTGTTATGCATTGTAAACATCCGTGTTTTCTGATGGTCTTAGGTGATCCCTGTGAAAGGGTCGCTCTACCCCAAAGGGATTGTGTCCCACAGGTTTAGAACTACAGCAGTAACGTTAGGAAGAGATTAAATGTCCACCAGAGCAACACACAACACTCTAGACTCAAGGTTGTACCACTCATAATCTTTAGCATCCAATAAGAAAATTAGAGGGCAATGAAGTAGGAAAATCAAAAGATGAGCCAGGGAGTAAGGTCAAAAAAGAACAACAGAGATGGCACAGACATGGGCAGGAGCAAAGACTGTGAGGTAGCCATCACAAAGAAGTCTGAGAATAAAGAGGAAAGAATGACCATCTCGGTGTAAATATCTTCACAGAGAAAGGTTGTTTTTTTTTTTTAAATTAACAGAAATTACAGAACAAAAAAAATACATGAAAGTGGAGTCTCAATAGAGAGAGTGAAAAATAATGAGGACGCAGGGAAAGGGGAAGAAGAAATGGCCAAAATTTTCCCCAAAGATCCCTATGTTAGAAATTTGGGTCCCAGCAAGGTGCTACTGGGAGAGGGTAAAAGCTGCCACATGCACACGATGTGCTAAGACAGACCACAAAGCAACTCCACATCCATCATGGACTTCAGTAACTGAAGCTGTATGCCAAAACAAACCTCTTCTGTTTATAAGGTAATTATCTCAGGTGTTTGTTGTAGTAACAGAAAGCTGACTAACCTAGCAATCAACTGTAAGTCATGGCTGAAGGACTTGACTAACGACTTCTCAAACAAAGATGCAGCAGTCAATACACACACGGAAAAGTTCTCACCATCATTAGTCACGGAGAAAAGGCAATTAAAATCACAATGACATGCAGCTGCCCAGCCACCAGTGCGAGCGAAGGTAAAAAAGGTCGATGATCCCAAGGGTTTATGAAACTATGGATTAGACAGAACTGCCACCCATCGTTGACAAATGCATAGAACAAGCTCTTTGGAAAATCGCCACCAAAGAAGGACAGCGAATTTCTACTTTCTCACTTTTTTCTATATAGCACTTCTTTTTTGTTATCAAACAGACTACCCTTCTGATGTGGGACGCCCTTCTGTATGCTGTGAATATGTGTTGCTTTTATGAGTTGATGACTAAAGCTGCTTTGGCCTATGTCAGGGCAGAATATAGCTAGATGGGAAAAGTAAACTGAATACAGGGAGGAAGAAGATGGAGTCAAGAGAGGCACTAGCATCCGCTGGAGGAGTAAGATGCAAGAGCGTTACTGGTAAGCCAACAGGGCATGGGCAATGCACAGATTTTTAAAAATGGGTTAATTTATATGGAGAGATAGCTGTAAGGAGTCTGAACCATCATCCAAACAGTTTGTAATTAATATTAAGCCTCAGAATGGTTATTTGGGAACTGGCGAGTGGGAGAGAAACCTCCAGTTACAACCTTTCACGCTAGCAAGAATGTCTTCACCCTTCCATTCCCCAAGGGTCCAACCAGATCACCCATCCCAAGTGCCAGTTGTCTTTGCTCATTGTTTGCACCTCTGGCCAAGTGGATGTAAGAAGAGGTTTGTACAACTCAAATCTTTCCTCAGATTCAGTAATTTTCTGGAATAATTTGCAGTGCTTAGGAGGATACACTTACGGGTTTGTTGTAAGGGGTATAGTGAAAGATCCAGATGAAGAATACATAGGACAAATCCCAGAGGGTTCCAAGAAGAGTCACATCTATCCCCAAAGAGTTAGGGATCATCACACTTTTGGGGGCTCTCTGAACTCCATCTTTAGAGGTATTAATTTGGACATCATTTTATAAGCATAGACAACTATTAACTGGATATCCCCCCTCCCCCGCTTCCCAGGATGATGATGAGAGAGTCTGAAGGTCCCTAGCTTCCAGTTATGGCTCTCATTTTGGTGACCAGCCCTGACCCTGAAGCTAGGCAGGAGCCCACTACAAGTCACCTCATCAAAACAAGAGAAATCCCTGTCACTCCAGAAACCCCAAAGGATTTAGAAGCTTTATGCCAGAGCAGTGGAAAAGACAAAATGATAGAACAAAGGTGATTTTTAGCATCTCCGTCCCTCAGGAAGCTGAAAGTATTCAAGATGCTGAGCATCAGTTTCTGAAGGGGTACATCCTTGAGTACCATAATATTAGCCAAATAGTCTTCATTGTTGGTTTCTTATCAAATTGAATGCATCACTACTCTAAAACCAAGCATTTCCATTCTTAGGTATTCACCCAATGGCAATCAAAAGGCATATGGACCAAAGACTTCAGTGGTATTTATTGTAGTAGTATTCATTATGGTCCTAAAGTCAAAACAATTAAAATGCTCATAAAACAGAAAACCAATGGACACATCCCAGCATCCTCAGACAGACAGACTCAACACACAATGCTTGAGATATTATGCTGAATGAGAGAAGCTGGAACCAATAGTACATTTCATGAGACTGGGTGATTTCAGGGTAGATGGCTACATCTAGTGCATTTTCTGTATTACATAGATAACTCACAGCAGCAGTTATTTAAGGCCAAGGGTAGATTGGGAAGAAAGAATTTTAAAGGATCGTGAAAATGCTATCTTACTAGGGGTGTGAAAAATTTTCAATGTAACTAGAGAGATAGTTCAGTAGTTAGGACCACTTGCTTACTGTGCAGAGGATCCAGGTTCAGTTTCTAGGACCCACCTGGTGGCTGTAACTCCAGTTCTAGGCCATCAGAGGCCTCTTCAGACTTACTGAAGCACCAGACATAGCTGTGTGCATGTGTGCGCATGCAGGAAGAACATCCACACACAGAAAATCAATCAGTACAAATTATCAGGAGTGTGGGGTAGCGAGATACAGACTCATACTAAACCTTGTCAAGCTGCACACGTAAGCGGTGAGCAGCCCCCAAGAAACAAGCCAATGAATACATGCCCTGTCATGAGAGAGATGTGGGTTCAACATCTGGTTTTGTCATGTATTGTTTGCCAGCCTCGGTAAAATCAGGTCTTCTCAAAATTCGTCCTCCGCAGCCATCAGGAGGAGAGTGAGAATGGATCGGATAGTGTGTGGAATCAGCAGGGCTCCAGCGATTTGAAATTGCTTTATGTTATCATAATACAATGACATGTACCATTGTAAAAAAAAAAACTCATGTAAAGAAATTAAATAATCAACTGCAATACCACCCAAAATAACTCCTGTAGACTTGGAGGTAGAATTCCTTTCTGTTCACGTGCATGCTGGCTTCCTCCGCGTAACTGATAGGGCCAGATGTATGCAATGTTGATTCTTCAGTATGGAATGAAAGTGCTTTTAGTAGACATGTTTATGAAAATATTAAAGAAGGAAGGCTGGTAACTTCTGAAAATCTGTATCTTATAGAACATCTGCAGTGAACATGTGTGTGGGGGTGGGGGGAGTGCATGCACGTGGGTGTGTATGTGTGTGTGAGTGTGTGTGTATGTGTGTGTGAGTGTATGTGGGTGTGTGAGTGTGTGTATGTGGGTGTATGAATGTGTATGTGTGTGTGTAGTAATGAGGGGTTCGGGCTGCGTTCCCAGCGCCGGGCCCCTTGTTCTGTCCCACCCGGCTCCTGGTGCGTACCCGAAATAATTATACGGAAACTATATTCATTGAAATACTGCCTGGCCCATTAGCTCTAGCCTCTTATTGGCTAACTCTCACATATTTGTTTAACCAATTTCTAATAATCTGTGTGTCACCACGAGTCGTGGCTTACCGGCATGAGTCTAACCAGTGTCCATCTTGTGCTGGAGAAGCATGGCGTCTGCCTCTGCCACACTGCCTTCTCTCTCCCCGCATTCTGTTCTATCTACTCCGCCCACCTAAGGGCTGCCCTATCAAAAGGCCATGGCAGTTTTCTTTATTTAACCAATGAGGGCAATACACAAATAGAAGATCCTCCTACACCATGTGTGAGTGTGTGTGTGTGTGTGTGTGTGTGTGTGTGTATGTGTGGGGTATGTGTATGAGTGTGTGTGTATGTGTGTATGAGTGTGAGTGTGTGTGTATATGTGTGAATGTGTGTGTGTGCGTGCATGTGGGGGTTGCTCACACACATACATATGTGGGTGTTGTTCCTCACGGACAATCCACATTGATTTTGTTTTTGTTTTGTTGTTGTTTTTCTTTTCTTTTTTCTTTTTCTTAGACAGAGTCTATTATGTAGTCCTGGCTGTCCTGGAACTCACTCTGTAGACGAGTTGGTCTGAAACTCACAGAGATCTGCGTGCCTCTGCCTCCTGAGTGCTGGGACTAAAAGTATGTACCACCCCTCCTGACAATCCACATTGTTTGTTGAGGCCAGGTCTCTCACTGAGATGTGGGGCTCACTGATCAGCTAGCCTGGCCGGCCAGCAAGCCCCAAAAGTCCTCCCATCTCTGCCTCCCCGGCACCAAGATTACAAGCTCCTGCCACCATACCTTTGCCCCTGGTGGTGGGGACTGAACTCAGGTGCTTGTGCTTGGCTTGCAAGCACTTTACTAATTGAGTCACCTCCTCAGCCCCACCTAGTGAGCTTTTAAAAAGGCAGATCAGGGCCAGTTGCATGCTTAGTGTATAAACGTGTTTGCGACAAAGCTTGAGGGCCTGAGTTTGATTGCTGGAACCAACATGGTGGAAGAAAAGAGTCAATTCCTACAAGTTGTCCTTGGTCAATGAGCGTCTTGTGGTATGTGTGCCTAAACAAATGGGTTAAAAAAAAAAAAAACAACTCAGATGTGGCTTCCCAGACTTCATAATAGCATTCAATGTCCTCAAGGCAAAGTTCAGCAGGTGCCCAGAATCTTCATGCTTGGGGGAATCTAGAATGAGTAGCTCTGAGGGCTGATGAAGGCTCTTCTCCACATATCTCATCCTCCCTGGACCACACACCAGCTAGGACATGTTTTTCCCTTGGAAACGGGTTCTTGGCAACACATGGATCTTCCAATGCCACGCCTTAAGCTTCTTTGGATTGGAACACTGAGATACCTACCAGTACGTCACACCAAGACAAAGGGACAGCAGTCCCATTTACTCTGATTAAAGCAAGGTAAAGACAGAGCAAAGTAGGACCAGAGTTCAGCCTAGTCCAACCCTTTGAGCTCCTGGCCAACCACCATAATGAACTCTCGATGGCATCACATTCTCCTCCTGCCTTCAGACATCACACTCTTTCTTTGCCGGCTCCCAACTTCTCATCAGTCCTTGACTCTTTTCTGATTCTCCTCCTCAGGCCAGTTGTCCCTGCTATGTGCTACCTGCTCCAAGCCCGGCACGTTTCCGTCATAGCTCTATTTCTGTCTGTGCCCCTACCCTTGTCTCTTTGAAGGTTTGGTGTGTTGGCTGTGCTATGGAAGGTGAAGAGGGGAAATCGTATTCTAATGTACAAGTGTACCATCTTTAGCTTCCAAAGAGATCCTTTTGGTGAGAAGTCTTTAGAAGGACAAGTGAGCAAGCATACCCCTTTCTTTGAGTTCCAGTCAGAAACGAAAGCACAGTGATATCTATGCTCTCTACCTGCCCATATCTCTTAGGTGTTTTCCTTTCTTCCTTGTGACAGCAGCTGGGCTTCAGGGAGCCTGTGCACTGCATACAAGTTTTCATCCCCTGGGTTCTGTGTCCTCCTACCTATGTTCTGCATCTCCTTCCTGGGCCAAGTTCAAGCTAATGAGTGGCCTCACCAGAAAGTGTACAGAAAGACCATCTTCCCTCTGTGAATCAGTGGAGCAGGCTGACAGGGACAGCATTCTCAGGGTCCCTTCTTCATGTAGCTCCCATTATGAATTCCTGTTACTTGGGTCACTGGAGCTGCTGAGGTTTCCTACTCATGATAACGTTCCTAGGCTTAGCTTTGCCTAGACTTTTCTATGCATCTATAGTGTCATATCCTACAAACACATCTTTGTGCTTTGTTTCCATCAAGATAACCAGAAGAAAAATTTCTATTGCTTATTAAGAAAGCAAACAAACTACTGGCAATACTAGCAGCTGGCTGCTGGGTCCACCCACACAATCTCTCCTGATCTATCAGGAAGGAAGGAAGCTTGCCAGCTGGGATGTTGGGTTAACTTGCCTGTGAGCTCTTGTAAGGTTCATTTTAAGAGAAAACTCCCTGGATACTCCATGAGGTAGGCAGCTGAGTGTCTTTGCATGCAACGCATCTTGTCTTTGCTGAGGAGAGAAACTTTCTGTGGCAGCTGGAATATCAAGTGGCTATTCAACATCAAATCCTGCAGGTTAAAAACTTACCTTCATAATTATACTTGCAGAATAGGTCTTTCGAGTATTCTTAGCGCTCTGGGGACAGTCTGTGGAAATTACCAGGATTGATGGGCTAGCAGGCAGCCTGAGAAACACCAAATAAATCCCTCTTCTGCCTATCACCTGTCTATCTAACTCTCTGGCTATCTCCTATCTATCTATCTATCTATCTATCTATCTATCTATCTATCTATCTATCATCTACATATCTATCTTCTATTCCTCATTAGCCTATGTATCTATCATATAGCTTTCTATCATCTATTTATCCATTATCTATCACTTATCCATTCATTATCTACTTATCATCTATCTATCCATCCATCCATTACCTATAAATTATCTGCACATTGATTATATCTTTACCACATATTTCTCTCTCATTAACTTACCTACCCATCATCTATCATTCTCTTTATGTATCTAGTCATTATTATTTATCATATATCATCTTTTCTATCATTGTCCATCCATTACCTACTTATCGTGTATTCATCAAGAATCTACCAATTATCTGTACATTTATTTTCTAGCTCTCTGTCATCTGTCCACTATCTATCTGTCTGCACACTCTATCTATCTGTCTGTCTGTCTGTCTATTATCTACCTACCATCACCATTAGATCTGATTGCATTTTCAAAGGCCCTGGCATTTCTGCACTTTCTGTAAGGTAGCTAGCTTGCTGCTAATAATTTGGTTGTTAGTCTGGCTTGCTGAGAAGGCCTGAGGCACAGCTCACCGTGGGCTGATGCCCACTTTCTGCTTAAGCTCCCACTTGCTGGGTGACACTAGAGAACAAAAGCACATACTCATTAGTTCCTGCTTGTCAGAACTTACAGCATCCATTAAAAACAGCAGATCATGAAGGCCCATCCTGATTTGGAACAAGTGACACCTCTAGTTTATTCTTAATTGTCTTTCTATGAAAATTTTTCTCTTCATTTCTAATTTGTTATGTGAGAAAATATTAAATTTGTCTGAACATGCAGGAACGGTCTCCCAGTATTGAGTTTTTCTCATCTTCCCTTCAGCGTTTAATCAGTTCTTTTTTTTTTTCTTTCTAGATTTGTTTGGCACGTTGAGGAGAAAAGAAAACAGGATTAGGGGCTGGGGGAGGCAGCTTTTTAAAGACAGAAGTACAAAAGGAGCTGCCATCTGAGGTCTCAAATTAGGACAGGAAGCACATTTTCTATAGCTGTATCTTACTATAATTCAATGTTTAAAACAGACGATCTGACATGATTCAAGAGCCTGCAATTAAATTTATTTTTCTAAGAAGTGCCCTCTTAGTATATAATATAGCCTAATGGCTGCCCTTCACAACTAACTTGGAAAAAGAGTGTATTTCATTGTTAATATATTTCATGTAAGAGCATATTTCATCTTAATATACAGATTTTTGAGAAATGACAAGACCTAGTTAGGTTTTCTGAAGATCAGATACTTACTCCTTCCCCTGTCACAGATCTGTTGGGGTGACCCTGACCGATCTGAGTCACTTTCCATTTCTATCAGCTTGTAACCTCTCCCTTGACTTAGTCCATGACCATTGAGCTTCGTAAGAGTCAAGGTGCTTTGTAAATGGGAGCGCATGTTAGGATCCACAGGACAAGTCATTTAGGAGTAAGGCACACACAATCCCCAGTCAACCTGAGCCGGGCAGATTCATGGACCAGGCTGGGCCATAAGGAAATTAATCCCAAAGCCATTTGAGTAGACTTCCTGACTCCGTGGCTCTGATCTAGGTTACTGTGTAGGGCAAGCTGGTACAGCTTTCTGCAGGCCCTTTGGAATTTCCAACAGAACAAACCAGAACGCACCGTGACCCAAGGTCTATATGTGCAGGAACGCTGTGCTGCTGAGATGTAAACTGAAAAGGCCCGGGGAGATGGCTCAGCAGTAATGTGCTTGCTGTTCAAGCATGAGGACCTGGCTTCTGACCATCACCCAAGTCAAAGCCTGGACATGACAGTGTTAGCCTGTGATCCCAGCTCTGGAGAGGCAGAGGCAGGAGAATCCCTGCAACTTACTGGCCAAGTGGCTAGCTGAATCAGGCATCTCCAGATTTAGTGAAATAATAAAAGTGGGGAGTTATTTATGAGGACACCTAATGTGATCTCTGACCTCCACATGCACATATGTACACATATACACAACGCACACACACAACACACACATAGCTTGCACACACACATGTGCACACACAAATTCTTTATAAGAAATAAATAGCTGCCACTGACTCTTGCTTCATTCCATCCTCACAACTCTTAGCTTCCGGGTTGCTGCAATAAAGTCCTCTGATGATGTAAGGGAGAAGAAGAGGTTTACTCCGTCTGGCAGTTCAATGGCGGGGCAGTCCATCACGGTAGGGAAGTCAAGTAGAAGCTCCAAGTAGCTGGTTGCATTGCATCCACAGCCAAGAAACACACCATTGAACAGTTCTTAGTGCTCACTTTCTCCATTTTATACAGTCCATGATCTCTTTTGAGGGAATAATCCTGCTCGCAGTTGGGCTGGGTCTTCCCACATCATCTCTCGGGTGTTCCCAGACACTGTCAAGCTGACAGTTGAAGCTAACCATCCCAGTAACCCTCTGAAGCTCTTCTTACCATCTCAGAGAAGTGGAAGCTGGGGCCCAAAGAGGCATGGTAACCTGTCCAGTATCGCAGAAAGGGGAAAGATCCAGCTGTGACTCTTAGCTGCACAGTTTGGCTGCAGACCCTGAATGTTCAGCTACTACGTGGGTGCGGAGCTGAACCTGAAGCATGAACAACTTTAAAACGCTTCCCCCCAGAACACAAAACTGAAGACACAAGCCAGGCACAAAGATAAATAGCAACTTATAGGGAGGAAAGAAATGGCAAAACCCACATAATTTTAAATAGCTGACAAAAATACCACAGGCATCACAAAATTCAGAAAAATTACTTTTAAAATTAATTTACTGCCTTATATATTTTTCCTCCCATTTTTTTTGGCTGCACACTCTGCTCCTCTGCTCATTTCTTATGATTTTGAAATATCTCTTTTTATAAAGAGAATGGGAAGTTAGCCGAATTTTTCCCACAGCTCAGGAAATTGGATCCCCCCGCCCCCCGTTATGGTAGTTGTAGCTCACAAAGCATGTCACTTTGGGTGGACATTTACCTCCTGTTTGTGGTGCCTATACAGACGTGACTCCACAAAGGAGATCCCGACAATGCTCAGTTAAGGTCCCTAGGCACAAAGCTTCATTTGTGATAATTATTAAGAATGAGTAGCGTTAAGAGTGGTTCCAGTTGCATCTGCTAGGAATCCGAGCCTATTTGTGTCCCAGATGATGAGAAGGATGTTCTGTCCTTAGCAAGTGGCTCTATTCATTCCGAACCACTTCTCTGCCCCCACAGAAGCCTGCATCCATTTTCCTTGGGCATGTCTGGGCTGAAGAGCTTGACCTTCAACCCTACAATTTCATATGAGTGTTTTGAGAGTTCCTACTTATAGTTGGTGCTCTGTAGCGGCATCCCAGAAAGACATACCAAATTTGTATCCTGGAAAGAGCCTATTTGATAAGGGATGAGAAGTATAAACCTGCCAAAAAGTATAAAAGAAAGACACTTTGTGGCAACTTGGCTGTGCTTTTTCTGTGTTTGTGCATTGTGTGGTGCATGTGTGTGTGCCCAGGAGCACATACCAAGGGCAGGGGAGGACGCCCGATGCCCTACTCTGACATTCTCTGCCTTGCTCTCTTCACACAGGTGTTAAGTATTTTCTGGCCAACAAACCTCTCCTCCAAGGCAAATAATCCCAATCAAACCAAATCAGACCGAATTAAAAGATGTCCATTTTTAATGGATCACAATAATCCTGGGTGGCCCAGGGAAAACATGGAGAGGGGAAGGGAGAAGGGAAGACCAAAGGGAACCCAGAGACCACAGGTTCATTCTCTGGGGGGCAGTTTAAAGAGCCTGTGGGAGTGGTCTTGACCATCCCTGGGGAGAGGTCACCATTTGGCTGGTTTTCTTGGAGATGGAGTTTGGGCTGAGGCAACTCCCAGGGGAGGGAGCTTATGCCAGGAACTAGGGTGAAGCCAATATTCCAGACTTTTTGTATAAAGGGGTGCCAGGCAGCTGAGGTGATGCTTTCAACCAAACATTTCCAACTTTCTTTGGATAAAGGGACACTGACTCAAGTCTGGCTACTTCCTGCAGGCATGGGGTGATGTGGGAGAGGGGAGAGCAGGGAGTCAGTGCACTCACGCTCAGTGAGAGGTATGGCTGGAGTATCTGGTTTACTGTCATCCTGAAGACGTCAGGCATCTGTTCCTTGATGAGAAGGCAGGTGGCTAGGAGGAAAATATATTGTTATTATTGGCCCTATGAATGGGGCTAGTCATGGGAAGAGTCATTAACTGCCAGAAAGAATGGGGCAGAGAAGTGCCCTGGTTGTACAGGGGAGGCTCTGGTGTATAAGTGGGACACAAGAGCAGATAAAACCAGATTTTTGTTGGTAGGTGTCCTTAAACCAGGAATGTTGGTACCAATGGTGAAGTCCCAGGAGCTGATGCATGTGTTGCCATTGTCTGGAGAGCACTTTGTAAATTGGTCTTGGCCCAGACAGCAGGAGTGACCTGTAAAATATGCTTGAAAATGGGTGGGGTTAAAATAGGCTCTGGAGACTGTTAGTTTTTACCAGACCTGATTTTTGATACAGCAGCAGAACTTTTCCCCAGGAACCTGCAGGTATCTGTAAGACAGCTGGAGCAGATTCACATCTTGGTGTCATAGCAAAAGGCTATTGCTTTAGGTTAAAAGGTATGAACATTTTAGAAGACAATTAAAGGGAATTGGAAACTCCGAACCTCTGAAACCTATTAGTTCTGGACTATGATGCCTGTTAAAAAGGCACAACTGTCTGTATTTTAGCAGGAAACTTAACAAATGAAGTAATGAGCTATCAGTACCTTAAGTCATCAAATGCCATTACACAGATCTAAGGGGGATACATGAGCAAAAATGAGGCAGCTTTTTTAGCTACACAGGCAACCCCAAGTCTCTCCATAATCTTTGGAGAACACCAGCTTTGAAGCAGTGCTTGTCATTAGCTGCTGAGTACAAGAGGCCCGAAGATTTTTCTGTGGAGGAAAGTTTAGTCTACCTGTCTTGGCAGGATGAGAAGATCGATTCCCCAGGTGTAGTATCCAGGAAGCTGATGAGGTGGAAGGCAGCTTTTCACTGTGTGGGTGGCTTTGCCATACCCAAAGGCAAGGCTCGAGATGGAAGGTCTTTTGCAACCATGCGTCTTTTTGGAGGAGCTATAGGATGCTGCAGGAGCTGGCATGTCTCCGTGTTAGAAGCTCTTTTGTTAAATGCCATACTCTCAGATCTGTAAAGGCACTTGAGAATTGGATACCATTACCTGTTATATTTAAACTAGACATATAAGTTAAATTTAGACATCTATTTTACCCAGTTAGCTACAGCTTACCAATGCTAGTAAATGAAAAAATGTAAGAAGATTAAAAGGAATATTTTAATAAGTCAAAGAGTTTGGACTGAAGCAACTCCTAGGGGAGGGAGCTTATGCCAGGAGCTGGGATGAAGCCCCCAGCTAAATATTCCAGACTTTTTGTATAAATATTCCAGACTTTTTGTATAAAGGGGTGCCAGGGAGCTGAGGTGATGCTTCCGACCAAACAACAGGGTCTCTCACTGACCCTGGGGCTGGGTTGGCAGCCTCAAGGGTCCCTTACTTACTGTCTTTATAAAGGGCCTACTGCCGTTTAAGACTAGAATGCAGCGTGTGAGGCAGATGACTGTTCTCACTTTATGAGAGCTTCCCTCATCTTTAAGAAACAGCCCCCAGCCTTTCCTTGCTGGGGTCCCTTCCCCCCTCTCCAGCAATGCTCTCCCACATGGCTCAGGTGAACTGGCCCAGCCTTCTAGCTGGCCATTCTGCCTATAGCATCTTCGTGGCTTCAGTGAATGGCACACTGAAGAATGGATCCAAGGAGACTCAACCCCATGATTCTCACTGGAAACTCCGGAAATGCAATTTCTCTCCTTTGTCCTGTGACCACTGAGCTGAGAAAAGCAAGTTTGAAGTGACTGGTGGACATTTTCCACTTCAGAAGGAAAGCTTAGTGCCAAGTTAAATCCCTGGTTAATGGGACTCCACTACTGCTGATGTAATAAACCAATCTAACTGAATTAACGAATCCAGGTCTATTCACGAGCAAAGCATTCCTGGGTGACCCCAAGGGAAGTTGAAAAGACCATGAGGGGAACCCAGGAGGTGGGGGCTTTTTAATGCCCTCCGGGGGTGGAGTCACTTATGGCGGGCTTTTTCAGGGGCAGAGTCTAGACTGAGGCAACTCCAGGGGAGGGGGCTTGGAGTGAAGCCTCCACCCGGTCATTCCAGACTCTTCGGGTATATGGATGCCAGGGACTGGAGTGAAGCCTCCACCAGAACATCCCAGACACTTTGCGTATGTGGATACCAGTTCTTACCTGGCTACTTCCTGCGGCCATGGGGCAATGTGGGGAGGGGAAAGTTGGGAGTCGGTGGGCTCACTTTTAGCAGGAGAAGCATTCAGTTAACTGCCATCCTGGAGACTTCAGGTATCTGTTTCTTGATGGGAGCTGAGAAGGCAGCTTGCTAGGAGAAAAAGTAGATTGTTAACACCACTCCTAGTTGTACTGACAAAGAGGAATGCACCAGGAAAAAGGGCACATAGGTCCTTCATTGTGACATCTTGGAAAACCAGAGGGCGGAGAGTCCCAGCTTCTGGACAGACCAAGTATCCTGAATAGGTGTCCTCTTGAGCCTAGAGAGGTGGTGAAGTCCCAGGCACTGGTGCCGGTGCTGGCATTATCTGGAGAGCATTCTGCAGGTTGACTTTGGCATGAGTCTGGCAGGAGGGGTGACCCTGTGCAGGAGCCTGCAGGTATCTGTAAAACAGCTGGAACAGATTTATATCTTGGTCTCATAGCAAAAGGCTATGTCTTTAGATTAAAAGGCATGGACATTTCAGAAGACAATTAGAGGGTATTTAAAACTCTGGACCTCTGAAGTTATATCTGAAACCTGTTAATCCTGGACGATGAAGCCTGTGAAAGGGGCACACCTGTCTGTACTTTTAGCAGAAAACTTAACTAATAAACTAGTGAGCTACTAGTACCCTAGCCACTGGATACCATCAGACAGACCTGAGAGGGATAAATAAATGAACAGAAACAAGACAGCTTTTCCAGCTACTTAGGCAATCCCAAGTCTCTCCATGGTCTTTGGCAAACGCCAGTCTCAGAAGCAGTACTTGCCTTTAGCTGATAAGCCCAGGAGGCCTGACAGATTTTCCTGTGGGGTTAGGGTTTGGTCTACCTGTCTTAACAGGATGAGAAGATCAATCCCCCAGTGTCCTGTTGTCCAGTCCAGACAGGGTTTAGGCAGTTGATGAGGTGAAAGGTAATTTTTTGCTGTGTGGCTGACTTTGCTACATCCAAAGCAAGCCTCCAGGAGGAAGTTCTGCGACCATCCATCTTCTTGGAGATACAGGATGCTGCAGGAGCCCGTCTCTATCATAAGAATCTTTTTTTTAAAATTAAATGTTATACTCTCAGATCTGTAAGGCACCTAAGGATCAGGGTACCATTACCTGTCAGGTATATCTAAATTAGACATATAAGTTAAATTTGGACATATAGTTTACCAAGTAAGTTACAGCCTACCAATATTAGTATAGGCAAGAAGATTAGAAGGAATATGTCAGTCTCCAGTTTATTTTGTTTTGTTTTGGTTGTTGTTGTTGTGGGGTTTTTTGTTTGTTTGTTTGTGGTTCTGAAATCTAGAGAATATTCTTAATCTATAGAAGACAAAACCAAGTTTTAATAGTGTAAACAATTTAGTGTTTTAAATCAATATCAAGGAGTTTACTCTTATATAAAATCTGGCTGCCAGAAAGATTCATCCCTGTACATGAATGCAGAGGTATAGTTTTAACATCTCAGTAAATCAGCATTGCTATAAACCTTATTTTTAGGACAGGTCAGGAATTATCATATAGAATTATATTGTAAACCAAAATATATCAGAGGTGGGATGTCTGCTTGGCGGGGCCAGAGCATGTGGGTATCCTTAGTAAAAATGGCGCTGAGGTTTTTGTTTTGACCTCAACAAAAATGGCACCTATTCACATGTTTTTACTCTTCCAGAACAGTTCCAGTCTTGAGTTACATCTTGCAGATTTTAAAACAAGCACAGATATACACACAGGCGTAAAGCAAGTATACTGTGGCTGATGTGAGCCATAAATATTATACAGTGAATGTACAGCTGACAGATTCACAGACAGACCCACAAGTGTTCAGCTTATGGGAGATCCGACTTGCAAAGCTTTGGGAACACTTGTCTTTTGGAGAGTCACTGTCAATTCTGTAGAAATCTTGTGAAATCGTGATGTTTCTCCCTTCTGTAATAGGATTCATCCCAAAATATCCCAGCAGTGTATAAACCATTCTTTAAACCCAACTTTTCCTGAACTGGCAACTGGATACCTTTCTCCAATCTTGGGGCCCTGGTGTGAAGCATTCACTCAGTCAAACCTTTGTTCTCATGGTCAAATCTACATAAAGCTAGATCCCCACAATTATCCTTATTGACAGGACTCATTGACAAGAAAGGATCCCTGACCAGGAGGCACTGAGCAGGAAAGACAATGTGTGCTCTTACTGATAAACAGGTCTGAGTGGCCCTGAATTCTCTAACAGCCAGCTCAGGAGAGTATAACCCACTTGCCTTTGCTCTACCCTAACTAGCTATAAATATTCTGTGCTTACCTTCTTCACCTTTCATTTGACACAAGGTCTTAATCTAGGAAATTAACTGTTTGTACCTTTACCCATAAAATATACAGGAAAAAAGCTTGGGTCACTAATTCAGTCCCAGGGAAAGAAATTCCTTCTCACCTGGGTGCCAGGGGATACAGCACCAGGATGCTTAGCCCAGGGTGTGTGGAACTCCATCCTAATCCTCCAGGTATCTGCTGGGGAGCTTCACAGCCACGCACGCCCCTTCTGAGACATAAGGTGCCTACCTTGTCAGTCTTTTATCCATCCTGTGAGCCCTAAAAAGTGCATGCTTGTTAACTATGTCTGTGTGGATATATAAACTGGAAACCTCATGGGATGGAAAGAGGAGCGAGGAAGAACAACGAGGAACATGGAAAGGGAAACATCAAGAGGGTTGGAGAGAGCATAGGAAGAATAAATGGGACATGGGAAAAAGACTAATGTGAGCTAATTTATTTTGTTGACCCTCAGACCTTACTAGTCAGGTTTTCACCTGCTATAGAGATCCTTCTGAATCCTGAGAGGTTTAGTGGGGCTTAACCCCAACATAAACTTGGATATGTGGCCACATTATTTACACATTTTCATCCATACATAAGGAACAGACAAGACTTTTAACAGAAACAAAACTTTAACAAAAAGGACAAACACCAAAACACCTAGTTGTGGGTAAACCCAAGGAGGGGAGGAGAGATGAAGGGAGAAAAGCAAGAAGCCCCATAGCATCTGAGCCTGGATCCCGCCTGGCCGGATGCTCTAGAACAACACAGTTGTGGGAATCCATGCATTTCCCTCTCTTCTTAATCCGCTTTGGGCTTGAGTGCCATCAGCTGCAAGACAGAATATGCAAAAATGTGTATTCGACATCAAATTGGTCCAGCAGGATCAAAAGGTGTAAAGTCAAAATTAAAACTTTCCCTTCTCATGCCCGGATTCTCAGTCAAGATTCAGACAGGAGCACCTCTCCGTTTCCAAATGTGCTTCCAAAGAGTGCCAGCACATTTACAACTATGCCAAAGTTTACACAGATAACCAGGAGTCTGCATTGTCCTCTAACTTCTTGTCTCACAAGATTTAACACTGAGTGAAGGCTACTTTCCGTTACCTGGGTCTAGATGCAAACTTCCTTTTCTCTGAAATCAGGGGAAGATGCCAGAGAAAGCACAACAGAAACCATCGACTACCACAATCGGACCCACGGGAGAGAAAACTCCCCTCTGCTGCTTTTCAAAAGAACCTCAAGTGGCAGTGTGCTGGAGGAATTAGGCCAACAGAATAATTAGCGGTAAGTGTTGGGTTGAATTCAATAAATTATAGTATATCTATATAAGGGGGAGTCCACAGACACTGAAGCCAGATGAATATTGATACAGAATACACTTACCACAACACTTTCAATGCAGACTGAAAAGCGATGTTTGCAGCATGAGCTCGTCTTTATTTTTCAAATATGTTTGCCTGTGTACACAACAGAGAGACAAAACCATTGCTCTATGGCTTCAAGGATAGCTGCTCTGGCTTTATATATTATACATTGTTCTACTTTACTTAGGTTCCATATTTGAATTTCCTAAGCTTTCTTTAATGAATATTTATTACCTGAACATGAGCAAGGCACAGTGATACACATGTATGAGAATGTCATAATGAAATCCCTTATTGTGTATGCTAACTTAAAAATTCATAAAAATAGTTATTACTGACTGAAAAGCCAGACACTCCCATGAAATCCAGTGTTCATTTCCAGAGACAAAAATGCCTAATGCTTTTAGCTGTTTTTCTAGAATTTATCCCAATTTAATGAGATTACATGTTTATATTGACATCTATGCTGTCTTGGAGTTTATGTAGTACATATTGGCTTTTGCTGTGTTGAGATTTTCCTGGGGAGGCATGGTACACATGCATCTACTCACTGCTGATAGGGAACTGAAGACAGACCAAGAGTAACGATTCTGCCGAGGTCCGGTTTGGACCATTAAACCAATGAGTTTAATGGACTAACTTATGGTGGTTTGGGTGAGGAGTTACAGAAATAGGGAGGACCCGAATGCAGCTGCATCACTCAAGAGCCTACTCCAACATGGGTGAAGATTCCCAAAAGCTGCCACCCTGTAGCTCTCTGCATACTTTACAGTCAGATCCAACTGACCCCTGTCCACAACTGTGCTGGTCAAAGTCTCCTCTTCCAGCCGGAGTCTACAGCTTCTATAATCTCGGGAAGGAGTCCTTATGAACTGTGTAAGTTTCAGCCTCCTAGATATGTGAAGTTGACTTCTAAGGTGTCATGAACTGCCTCCCTTCTTCCTGGAGGGAATGTTTGTACTGAAAGAAAAGTCCTATGGTAAACTTTCTCAGAAAGAGGACGAAGGCGCACCATGGGTAGACCAACCCGTTTCCATTCTCCCAACACACATGCTTGCCTGAGCTAAACAAACTGCATCTTCCAATCAACTGATATTTGTTGTTTTTATGGTTGAGCACATGGGACTACCAACCACCGCTGAGCCATCTGCTGTATGTCTCTTTCCCTAAATACCCACTCTTCTTAAGGATTTTGTTTTGACCCCAGAAAATCTGCCACTGAGTGAAGAACTGTTAAATGTAAAGAAAAGGTTCTATTAAGTGGGTGAACATATTGAGGCGTCCGATGTCAACCCCAAAATACTCAAATGACTTTCTCAGACAGAAAAAATATCACCAATGTATGTTTAAATACACAATTCAGGAGCGGAAAGTAACTAGTTTACATATAACTAGTAATGCCATATAAAAAAGGCTTAGCTTAGTCATGAAAGCTGACAAAGCAGAATGCAGGATGTGACGGTTGAAGGGAACTATACTTGAAAGCCATCTTCTTACCACATCGTTCTTTCAGCAACACCTTGGTCTGATCCTTGCCTTTTGCCGCCAAGCCAGTGGAGACAGCACATGCCTGAGGCTCTCTGAAATGGTCTTTCTTGCTTAGAGTCCTTACCTAACAAAGCTCTTCCTAACACAGGGAGTGATTAATGTGTCCAATATGCTAGTTACTGTCTGGAAACGTAAACCAGTCGAGATTATGTGCTGTGCTATTGTGTGAAACTGTGATGTCAAATAACCCTTCTTATAGGATGGATGTTGCATGTGCTTCTGAGTAAAACTTTATCTCCACAATAAAAATAAATTGAAGGACAGAAATGTTATCTGGAATGTGGCATAATTTTAAGGCAGATATTGTGAATAGAACATTTGAACAGTCTAAGTAATTACATGGAGTTTTGGGTTTTTGCCCCCCATAATTGCTTTTTCTCTCTTCTTTTGAGGCAGTGTCTTGCTGTGTAGTCTATGTTGGCCTGTAATTCAGTAGGTTGCCCAGGCTGGCCTCAAACTTTCAATCCTCCTACCTTAGCTTCCCAAATTGTGGGCCTACGGAACTTTCTATCATGCCCATATCCCATTGTTTTATTCAAAAACTTTATTTTGAAAATTTTCCACACAATGTATTTTGATAAAGTTTTTCTCCTCCTCCTCCAGTTCCTTCCAGATTCTCCCATACTCCTACCCATCTAACTTTGTTTTCTCTCTTATCTCAAATAAACAAACAAAAAAATGAAAATCACACACGGTAAGACAAAAAAAAGCCCAAATAAAGCAAAATGATACAAAAAAATATACAAAAACACCATGAAGTTTGCTTCTGTTGGCCAATTACGCTTGGGCATCGGGCCTGCCCTGAAGTATAGTTGATATACCTGGTAAGACTCCATTGGAGAAAATGGATTTTTCCTTTGCCAGTGGGTATCAGTTGTAGATAGCTTTTTGGTTAGAAGTGGGACCTGGTGTCCACTTCCCCTCTCACTGCCAGAAATCCCGTCTGGTCTGAACCTGTGTAGGCCTTGTACATGCTGTTATGGAAGAGAATATCTCCTCGCCTTGGTGCCATCTGTCACCTCTGGCTCTTACAACCTGTCTTCCCCATTATCTGCGCAGATCCTTGAGCTGTGGGGAGACATTTGATGCAGACATCCTGTTTAGGTCCGAAGGCTCCAAAGTTTCTCACTTCCTGCACATTGTCCTGCTGTGGGTCTCTGTGTTAGCTCCCGTCTGCTGCAGGAGGAAGCTTCTCTGATGAGGACTGACGGTGACGGTAGCACTGACTTGAGTCTTAGCCCAGCGTCTCCATTGTTTTTTGTTTTTATTTTAATCCAAAAATCAAAACCAAACCAAAATATTTGATGTTCTTCATATTTCTAGTGAATCTCTTGGAAACTTACAGAATGACATAGTCAAACATGTCAAACAGCTAGCATTTTCAATTTTAATCCCTAAAAATGCTTGTCTGACTGACACATCAGACAGCCTTTTTTTTGGTCTGTTCCCATCCCCCTGAAAATTTTGTCTCTTCTCTCCTGTGCTGGATTGCAGGTTGAGCCCATTTCTCTCCCTTGCTTTCCTCCTTTATTTTAATGGAGCATATCCCTCAATACCTTCCTTAGAAAGTACTCCGAGGTAAACATTTTAAGACCTTTTTTTTTCTGGAAATGTTCCTATTTAATACTCATTTTCAACTGATGTTTTGGCATAATATAGAATTGAAAATTGGAAGCTCTTTCCTTCTGCATCTTAACACACGATTTTGTTGTCTTCTAGTTTGGTGACATTCTGACCTCTGTTTCTCCCTGACAGTGTTTATGATCTTTGTTTCTGATGATATGAAGTCTGGGGATGATGGACTTTGATAGGAGAATTTCTTTGTAGGGGGCTTCTCCTGAGCACCGACACATTGCACATCTCTGCTTCATTACTCGCCATGACTGGAAGTAGCATTATGTAGTATCCTTAACTTACTGCCTTTGTAGCCAGGACACAGAGGACTTTAAGGGTCAAGCCCATTTGAGATGAGTAAGGACAGTCTGAGGGTCACATGGAGCTGTGAGAAGACCAGGGGCTGTGCCTGCTGGAGCACACCAGTGCAACCATGCTCAGTGGGCAAAGTTTCTTACCCCGTCTAATAGGCAAAGAATAACAAAATAGCAGTCAAGCCTCAGGGCTTCCCCCTGGGGATGAGAAAAAGCTTGAAAGCTTCAGTGCGCAGGCTCTAGTATGGACATGCAGGAGCGGGTATGTGTTCACGTTCTCATGTGCATGCTCGTGCATGTGTGCATGTTTACGTGATCACATCATGTGAGTACACATGTGTGCATATATGTATGGATGTTCCCCCCTGTGTGTGTGTGTGTGTGTGTGTGTGTGTATGTGTTGTTCACAATACTGTTCACAGTGGATATAATGGGGTGGAAAGCCACAAGGCCTGATTTTGCATGAAGGAGTGCACATCTGCATACCTACTCTCACAGGTTTGGACTCTCAGTTCTCTTTGAATGTGAGGCTCCTCTGATCTCCATCCTCAACCCAGACATATTTTCAGGCTTTTTCCTCCATCTTTTACATTATTTTTTATGACAATCTCTTGTAATTCTTTCAATTAAAAAAAATTTTAATGAAAGTATGTATATGTGTTAGGGAGCATGTGAGTGCATTGTCCTTGGAGTCCAGAAGAAGGCGTCTGATTCCGGGACCTCGATTGTGAATCACCTGACCTAGGTGCTGGGAACCAAACTCAGGTTCTATTGATGCTAAGCCATCTCCTCAGCCCCCAATTCCTGTGATTTATAGCAAAATACCCACGTGTTTCCTAGCCAGACACTGTGCTCAGTCCTTTGTCATATTGTTAATGTTTCCTGGATCCCTACGGAATAGATTTTACATCATTTCCAGGTAAGAAAACAGAGACCATGAGAGGGGAAGTAAGGTACCAGCATCTTATCATTTATAAACTGCAGAGCACACATCTGAACTCAGGTCTGATTCCAAACGTGGCTCTTTGCAGTGTGGTCAATGGAACAAATGTTTATTGGGAAGCTACTGCTGGGCACCCTCCTGACTGCTGGGAAACTATATTAAACAGACAAGAGCATTAGGCTTCATGGAACTTATATTCCACTAGGGGAAATAGAGTGTGCAAGTTAAATAGCAGAGTGTATCAGACATAAATAATTCTCAGAGCTAAGAAGGGAACAAAAAAGAGGGATGGAGAGAGCAATAGTCTTGAGTGCTGAAGCTTAGGATGCTTCTGGAGCTTGGGTTGGTACTGGGATGTGGGTGATGCTGGGATGTGGGTGATACTGGGATATGGGTGGTGCCGGGATGTGGGTGATGCTGGGATATGGGTGATGCTGGGATGTGGGTGATACTGGGGTCTGGGTGGTGTTGGGGTGTGGGTGATCCTGGGATGTGGGTAGTGTTGGGCTCTGGGTGATGCTGGGATGTGAGTGGTACTGGAATGTGGGTGGTGTTGGGGTGTGGGTGATGCTGGGGTGTGGGTGGTACTGGGGTCTGGATGGTACTAGGGTCTGGGTGGTTTTGGGGTGCAGATAATGATGAGGGTCTGGTGTCTGGATGGGGCTGGGATGTGGGTGATGCTGGGGTCTGGGTTGTACTGGGGTATAAGTGATGCTGGATTATGAGTGGTGCTGGGGTTTGGGGTCTGGATGGTACTAGGGTCTGGGTGGTTTCAGGGTACAGATGTTAATGGGGTCTGGTGTCTGGATGGGGCTGGGATGTGGGTGATGCTGGGATATGGGTGGTACTGGGGTGTGGGTGATGCTAGGATATGGGTGGTACTGGGGTGTGGGTAATGCTGGGTTCTGGGTGGTGCTGGGGTATGGGTGATGCTGGATTCTGGGTGGTACTGGGGTATGGGTGATGCTGAAATTTGAGTGGTTCTGGGATTTCAGTAATGCTGGGGTCTGGATTGTACTTAGATATGTGAAGTATTGGGGTTTGGGCGAAGCTGGGGTTGGGATGGTGCTGGGATTTGGGTGGTTCTGGGTTCTGGAGAATGCTTGGTTCTGGATGATGCTTTGGTATGGGTGAGGCTGGGATTTGAGGGGTGCTAGGATCTCAACGGTGCTGAGAGGTGCTGGGGTCTCTATTGTACTAAGATTGGGTGGTGCTGGGTTTGGGGCAGTTCTGGTTTTTGGTAGTGCTGGAATTTGGAGTACGGTGATATGAGAGGAGGTAGATTCTACTAAGAGGTACATTAATATCTAAGATGTACATTCTTGCAGGAGGTCCTTGAGTAAGGACACATTGGTTCATACTTCAGGCTGAACATGGTCTTTCTCCTGAGTCACTGAGCTAATTGTTGAAACGATGCTATAGATGAGCGAACCTTTCCTGGCTTCCAGTGCTGCAGCGATCCCTCAACTCTGCGATCACTGCTGCCATTATGCCTTCTGTTGTGATATAATGCAACTGCGGGGGGCCTTTCAGAGCTTATGTACTGATGCTGGGACAATTTGCCATCAAAACTTTAGCAAATGAACCTCTTTTGTTTATTAGTTCTCAGTTTTGTGTGTTGCATCATAGAACAGAGGGCAGACTGACAGAGTAGCCAGGGAGAACCTCACAGGGGCTTTGTATGAAGACCCCAAGGAAGAGAGCGAGCAGGCCACACTGTGATCCAGGCAGAAAGTGTTCTAGGAGGAGAAAAAGCCACGCAAAGGTTCTAAGGTGTAGCAGGGATGTCAGGCGTATTTAGACTCAGGAGCAGAGGCCACGTGAGGAGAGAATGCCATATTCCTTTGGCCATGAAATGAACACTGTGTATTATCCACGCCAGGCATGCCCGGGGAGGTCCCCTCCACCAGAGGAAGCTCACACCCACACTGACATCTCTCCAGAGCCTGCAGAGAGTAGAGGCTGGGTTTTGTCAGTAGGGGTGAGTGAAGGAACCTGTCTATCCAAGCTGAAGGAGCGTGTGAGGTTCATGGGTATGACTGGTGAGTGAGACCCTTCACCTTGCATCAGAACATGTAACCCTGATGCAGCCCTGAATTCCTTTGTGCCACCAGGCTCATGGTTCTCTTCTCTCCTTGCTGGAACCAAGAGAGAAGCCGCCTAACCTTGAAAGTTGTGTGTTGAAGGAACCGGCTCCTCCTGAAGCACTGTTTCGTGAGGAGTTAACCTAACAGCTGCTCATCTTTCACATCAGACAGGTGAATGGGTCCTCCGTAGACCTCTCTGGTGAACCCAGGTCTGGGCTGGAGAGATGGCTTTCATGTAGCCTTTGTTCCAGAGACAATCCAGGTCAGGAGTTTTGGAGGTCTTAGGTATCAGGCTTAACCCAAAGGGAATCTGATGCAGAGAACAAAACAAATTGAGTTTTTGGAGGAAATTGCCCTTTGCCTCTCCTGTCTAGCGCCTTTTTATTCAATTCTTGGGACTGTATGTAAGTTAGTTATAGACAATCAACTTGATATTTTCCACCTGTTAATCAATAAATATTAAATATTAAAGAATCCAATTTTGAGTGTCTGGTGGGCCTGGGTGACACGGTTTCAGAAAGCTAGCTATGTCTCAGCTGCCTTCTTGGGTTTCCTCTCCTAAAACTGCACTGGTGACCACCTGGGACTTCCACTCCCTGAACTTGAGCATTGGGGCTCTTCCAAATGACAGTCATTCCCATGACGATCAACAGCCTCTGAGGTGCCCGTGAGCATCAGCTGGGACCAACAGGGACAAAGGGGACTATCTGACCACTTAAATTTCGTCATATGAAGAATCTGACGATTCTTGAAACGAGGGTTTGGTGGCAGGAGCTCAAGATGAAGGCTCAGAGAGAGCAGAGACAAAGCAGCTTAACATGACAAGAGGCTGACAGGGACTGCGGAGACAGCTTAGTTGGTAAAGTGTAAGGGCACATGTTCAACCCCCAGAACCCACAGAAGACCAGCCAGGCATTAGAGTGCATGCTTATAGTCCCAGCACTGTGGAGATGAAGGACAGGCCGATTCCTGGTGTCCTAACCAATGAGTGCCCTGTCTCAGAGAGAAGGTGTCTCCTGGTACACATTTACACAAATGTGCAGATACACAAAGAGGAGGAAGAGAAGACACCAACCACACAATCCTCTTTGGAATTTTGTTCTTTTCCTGCCCCAAAGCTCTTTTCTCCCAATGTGTGACTTCATGTAAGGACAGGAGGGGAAGTAGAGGAAAGGGAAGATGGGGGAAGGGAAGAGGAAGGGGAGTAGATGGAGGAGAGAAGGAGAGGGGCTTAGGGTCAAGCTCAACAAGGTCATATCACTCCGGTTGGAAACTGCTTAATGGAGTGGGACAGTGTATTCCTGGGAGAGACAGTCACACAAGCTCTTTGGCTCATTGTCATGTGGTGGGCAAAGAGGAGAGGGAACGTCCCTCTGCCTGCAGGGTGGAATGTGGAGGAGGTTTTGAGAAGGATGTGGGGCTGAGTTAAGGCTTAAAGGATGAGATATTCTCTAGACAGACCCAAGGAAGCAGCCTGGACACAGGCTCGCCGGCCTGTGCCATGCCCTGCCTCTAGGAAAGCCAGCCCCCATCTCATTTGCAAGGGGTGCAGTCTGGTTCTAGCTGAATAGCCATATGGGAACTTGGGGCCTGGAGTGCTCTAAAGACCTTGCCAAGAGGTTAATGCGTCAAGCTGAAGAGACAGGCAGGGATGCACAGTCCTGACTGCATGATGCCCAGAGAAACCTCCCTCTCTAGCTCCTAACTCTTGGTCTGTGACAGTGCACAGGTAACCCAGAGGAACATGGAGCTCCTTATTTCGGGACCCAAGGGCATAGCCAGTGACAGTGTCCAACTGTGCGCCTGCTCTGGCCTGTTCCTGCCCATGTGATCATAGTCAGAAGCAGAGTCTTTGGTGTGCTGGGGTGTTGAAAATAGCAGGCTGGTATATGCTTACCAATAGCTGTCTGCCTGGGGGCCCTTTCATGGAGTGAATAAAATATGTCTTATCTACCTGTGAGTCCTTGAATTCTCTTCAGCTTCCTAGCTGCCTGAGACCCTCTTCCTTTCCTGGCACTGGCACTTGACCTCACATGAGGTCTTCCTAAATGGGCTTAGTGACCCTATAAGAGAGGCCAAAAGGAGCTCTGTGAAGACACAGCCAGGGGTGTTATTGTGGTGATTTGAAAGAAAATGGCCCCCAAAGGAGTGGCACTATGAGGAGGCGTGGCTTTGTTGGAGGAAGTGTGTCACTATGGGGGCGGGCTTTGAGGTCTCTTTTGCTCAAGCTTCCGTCAGTGTGACAGTCAGCTTCCTGCTGCTTCCTGGGCAAGATGTAGCCAGCACCATGTCCCCCATCATGATGATAATGAACTGAATCTCAGAAACTTTAAGTTAAACCCAATTAAATGTTTTCTTTATAAAAGTTGCCAAGGTCATGGTGTCTTTTCACAGCCATAAAAAAACCAAACTAAGACAGATATCAATAAAGCAGAGAGCAATCCAGACTCAGAACCTGCTGGTGCCTTGACAGTTGCCTTCCCAAGACCCCAGAACTCTGAGAAATAAGTTTCTATTACTCACGATGCTACCCAGGCTAAAGTATTTTTTTTAAATAGCAGAATAGACCAAGAAAGGCCTTATGTACTAAACCCTTGTGTTAGCAAACCCCTCCTTGCAGGAGACAGTGTATGAGAGTGGAGTTGGCAGGTGTTGCAGCTAATGTGGGATGGTGAGGGCCCTGCGCTGAAGCTGCTTGCTGTTTCTGGGCCCTACTCAGTTGGTATCAAAAAGAAATGTGGTCCTAGTTTTGAAAATTTGTCTGGCTGTTTGAAAGAGGAGAGAGATTTGGTTTTTAAGTAAATTTTTTCTGTGTAGTAAAGGAAGAGCAATGAATGCAAGTTTCTTCAGAATCATGTGGCCAAACAAATCTCAGTCACGAGCAGAATTTAGCCACCTGGCTTCTCTACTTCCCCATCTAGCCATACCACACATCCTTCCATCCGTCTCTCATCTGCCCGCATCCACGTGCGTGCAAGCATCCATTAGTTTGCCTATACTCATTCCACTCATTCACGCACCTGAACTGTGTAGCTGCTGACTGAGCTACATGCTCACCCCTACATTCATCTGCTCACCCACCCACCCACCCAGTCACACACCCATCTGTCTTTCTAGCCACGTATCTTCCACCGCTAAGATTCACTCTCTCTCAAATGATGGGGTCATTTATTTTGTTCCATCTCTGCCCTTAGTCACTGGAAGCCTTAATTCTCTACAAGTTCAAGCAGATTACGAATTTATAAGGTGGTGCTTACATGCACAGCCTGTGCCTGCCCCCTCTCTTGCTGGGGAAAGTTCTGTTTTTCCCTGTTTCTTTGCTGTGCTGTCTGAAGTAAGAGTGTATTTTTTTTCTCCCCTTGGATTTGAGCCTTCACAAGTGTTCCAGAAGAAAATTAAACCAAATAGAGAATTAGATTCCCCTCCCTCTTCTTGGAAATATCTTGCCACTGGGCCACGCTCCCTGGGAATTAAATAACTCTTCAAAAAGAGATCAGAAATAGATTCCTCAGTGGGGTTTCTAGACATCAGTAAATGAATTTATGGAAAATGGGTTAGGTTTGGCAAATTTTGAATTGCAATCCAGCAAATGTGTCATCTCTCTGTACAAATAACTTGCTTTACCTTCTCCTTCTCCATATTCGGCTGGAGCAATTGCTCGTCACTTCAGTTGTCCAGTCATTAGTACCCCTCCAGCTTGACGCTAATGGGGGGAGGGTGGATGTGGCAGATAACTAAGGTATGCTCTGAGAGATTCTTGACATATGCAGCAGCCGCTTTAGTGGAGGACCATGGTCGGAAGCCAGCGTGGTCCAAACTGGAGGGTCATCAGATGCGTACACTTTGAAACTCTGTTCTCTCGTTGGTGAAGTGGGAGAAAGCTTTACAGGCCCTCCCCCAAGCAAACGGAACACTTGCCTGTGAGAATGTAACCACACCCTGCAGTGCTTCCTTCTGTCCAATTTGAGTCAGTCCTGTGTGAATATATTTGAGATGGAGAAGCCAGAGGGAGTGGACAGAGGGAGCAATGCTGAGAAGCAGGATGGAGGAGCCATGAACAGAGGGAGCAACTTTGAGAAGCAGGATGGAGGAGCCATGGACAGAGGGAGAACTTTGAGAAGCAGGATGGAGGAGCCATGGACAGAGGGAGCAATGCTGAGAAGCAGGATGGAGGAGTCAAATTCTGAATGGCAACTGCATTCAGGGATAGTTTGAAGCTACTTGGGGGATTGCAGGAACAGAGTGTGTTTTCTCCTCACCTCTAGACCAGTTGACTTGCTGCTTGCTTACCAAGCCACCCTATTCATAGGCCTGGTGGTCAGTAAAAATAAGAGAGTATACCAGACAGGCTGAGGCTTCTCACTCATGACCCTCACTTTTTTGTTTTTCGAGACAGAGTTTCTTTGGAGTCCATCCTGGAACTTGCTCTGTAAACCAGGCTGACCTCAAACTCACAGAGATCCACCTGCTTCTGCGTGCCGGGATTAAAGGCATGCGTCCCACCGCCACCCAGCTGGCCCTCACTCCTCATGTCTGGCAAGCAAGCAGGATTTGCCATTGAGAAGAAACACGGAAGATGAAGCTAACATCCAGGCGGCGTCTGTTTTCTTCTCGGACAAACTGGTCTGGTCTCTCCAACACCAATGCCGGGAAGGCAGAGGGAGGGTTTTGCAGCCAGGCTAAAGTGAGTGGCCAGCCAGGACCCAGCCCCACCCTGATTCACCTGCAGGAAAGCTGAACAGCAGTGGCGACCATCCTGTCATTGTGGGCCAGGGACTTTGCAGGTGTTACTTCCTCTGACGCTGCCAGCAGTCCTCTGAAGCCAGGACTCTGTGTTCCCATTTAGTAATGGAGGAAATAGCGGCAGCAGGGGAGATTAAAATAATGTCTCTTGGGTCCTAATAAGCGGGAAAGTCAGGACAGGGTTGAAGCAAAAGAGACCCTAAGGCTAGCTATCGCCTCAATGCACCATTACAGAAAGAGTGTGCAGAGCGTTGCTGTAGAACACAGCCGCTGGCAGACTGTATTGCTGTAAGGCGGGAGGAGCCCCAGGCACCGCGTCACCCCCTTCACCATCACCACCACCACTACTTCCTCTTCCTTCTCTGCCTGCCCTGTGCTCTCGCTTCTTCTCTTTCTCCACTTTTCGTTGCGTTGCCGCTGCGGAGCTGAGGCCTGACTCCAGACACTGTCTGCCACTGCCTCCTTGGTGGTTTCTGTTGAGACAGGAATTTCTGGAAGACACAAAACTCCATAGCATTTATGAGTCAGGGAGTCCAGAAAGATTCAAATCCTGACGTACCAGCTGTGTGAACTCCTGGGGTCTCCTCACCTTCCTAGGTCTCTGTTTCCTGGTCTTGACAGAGCAGCCGGTGCCCACAGCCTTCTCAGCATGCTGCTGTCAAGCCAGAGAGGCACTATTAAATAGGGCTTGAGAAGTATTGGGGGGGCTTAGAAAAGTGACTGGCCTTTATGGCTTGGATGGTCTCTCGCATGTGGCCCCTCTGACCTCCTAACCTTCCAGCTTCTCATCCCAGCTTCTTTTCCTGCACCTCATGCCTACTTCATGCTAAGTATGGAGTGGATACTCACAGTTAAGTGTTTTGCATGTAGACATAGACTCAGTTTTTCTGTGTTATCTTCAGGGCACTGAATATAGGAGCCCTGAAGAATGCCAAATGCATGGATGCTCAAATCTCTGAGACAGGATGTTGTAGTATTTGCATATAATCTATGTGACTCCATCAAGTCCTGTCTAGGTGTCTCCGGACAGCCAGCGCAAGGCAAACGGGGTGGTGGTAGGGGTTGATTATCTAACCCAGGCAAGGCATAAGGAGAAAGTCTGCACATGCTCACTAAGCATGACTTCCCTTCTCTGTTCAGTGCATGGGTCACTGATTCCACAGCCAGATGTGTGTGCACAGCTGTGTGGATACACACAAAGAAGAGGCCACATCTCTTGTTCCTGCTCTGTTGTCTTACTCATCACTGCATCACCAGCGCCGTAAAAACCCACTTGCTCAGGTTAGGCCTTTAGTAAATTAAAAAATGCTGTGTGAGGGAAGGAGAAAAACTGGGTCTGCTACTTCTAAAAATTTATTCGGCACACTCCTGTTCCCGAGTGCTGAGCCAGGACAGTGGTCCCAGAAACCTCACTGTTCTGGGTGAGTTGAGGCAGTTTGGATGCGTGTGTACGTAAGTGGGAACCCTCAGGAGCAGGGAGGTCATGGCCGCAGGAAGAAAGGGCGTTCTCTGGCCCAGTCTCACCTGGATTCCTTCCCTTCCTGTGAACTTTTCTTCTTTGCTTCCTCCCTGTGAGGCCTCAGCTGGCCAGTGAACCGGCAACAGCTGTGCTGCCGGCAAAGCAACAAAGCGGGGGTGGTGGGTAGGGGTGGAAATACGTGCAATTTCCTGAGCAGAGTACTAGGAGATCAGGGTTCATAAAGAAGAGGAAAGCGCAGAGTTTTGGCCCGGCTGGAGCCTGCTAACCTCATTTCCTGGGGACCCCAGCAGTCTGCAGAGAATCATGGGACCCGGAGGGGGGCTTCCACTGGGAGGGTGATGAGTCAGCATATAGCCTGGCTCCAGGGTGGCTGGTCCCGGGTGAAACTGGTGCAGGATTCCGGGACCCTCAGGGCTTCCTCAAGAGCCCTTGGTGTTGGAGATTTGTGAACTGGTTTCAGTCCTTCAAACTCAGGCTCCCTTATCTAGTTAAGTGTTTAACCTGACAGGCGAAGACAGCTTCAGAGTTGCCGAGCTTTCTGGAGCATGTGGAGAAATGTGGTTTTTTTGTCTATCCCAGCTCTCATTTTCCACAGCAGTTCCCAGCTACTGGATAAAAAGCAACCCAGCCTCACATCCGTGAGTTTGAATCTGCATATTCAATTAATTATAGGTTTAAAAAAATTGTTTTAGAGACACAGTTTTGCTACGTACATTTGGCCTGGAACTCATGGCAATTCTCCTACCTTCTTCAGAATGCTGAGCCAACACTATTTTTCAAAATTTACATCTGGATCTGCTGAGGTCACTCAGCAGCTAAAGGAGCCTACTTAGAGCCAGGCATCTTGGTGTGTGCCTTTAATCCCAGCACTCAGGAGGCAGAGACAAGGGATCTGTGAGTTCGAGGCCACAGAGTTCTGATCTACAGAGCGAGTTCCAGGACAGCCAGAGCTACACAAGAAACCCTGTCTCAGAAAACAAACAAACAAAAGGTACCTGTTTGTAAATTTGATAACCTGAGTTTGCACTCAAGTCTCCACATGAGGGAAGGAGAGAACCAGCTTCTGAAAATTGTCCTCTGATCTCTACACACGTCTTTAGCATGTGCATGTGTGTGCACACACGAACACACAATAAAATATTAAATTAAAAACCTGCTTGAGTGTTGAATGCATTGGGGTTCTTTCCTTGTCAGTCCTACACAGCACAAAAAATTATTTGTGGAACAGTTACTTAGTAGCAAGGACTGTAAGTAGTCTAGAGATGATGTAATATGTGCAGGATGCTATGCAAATTCTGTGCCATTTTATGTAAGGGATTTTATAATGATATCCAAGCGAAATCCTGGAACAGTCTTAGAAGACAGCAAGGCGTGTTCTTATGTTTCAATCCAGTCCCGTAAGCACAGTTTGATGCAAGTCTTTAGACGTCATGGTTAGCTTCTGTAGGTAAAAGGAAACCTTCCCAGTCTCTCATAGTTCTTTTCTGGTGTCTCAGTGTGTGTCACAATGTGTGGTGCCACACATTGTGGCAGCAGAGAAAGCACATGACCTTCCTCTGCGTCCTTGTTGGCAACTGAGGAAGAGAGGCTGGTCTGGGCTACTTCTTGCCCTGGTGCTGTGAAATAATCCTTCTGTACACTATGTGAATATATGTCGCTATGATTGGCTTAATAAACAAGCTGACTGGCCAATAGCTGAACGAGATAAAGTTAGGCGGGAAAGCCAAACAGAATGATGGGATGAGGAAGGGCGAGGCGAGAGGAGTCGTCCGTCAGAGGGAGAAGGAGTCGGACATACAAAATGGGATAGAGGTAAAAGCCACGAGCCTTGGGGCAGCACATAGATTAATAGAAATGGGTTAAGTTGTAAGAACCAGTTAGTCACATGCCTGAGCTATTGGCTGAGCATTTATAATTCATATTAAGTCTCCAAGTCAGTTATCTGGGAGATGCCTTCTGGTTATTTGGGAGCAGGCAATCAGAACAAGAAAACTCTGCCTACACTCGGGGCCTGCTTGGATGGGATAGGTCCAAGTCTAGTCCTCACATGGTGGCCATTGAACCCTATGGCTAGTGAACTGCACTCTCTGGTTCCTCTCTTGTCAGGTCTTAGGCATGCTCCTGCCTGCCTGCTCAGCCCCATCTTGGTTCTCATTGGTAGGCTCCTGTCATGTCTTTCACCTTTGCCCTTAATGGAGACACCATGAAAAGCCAAGAATCAATCATATCAATGCTACCTTCCAAATCTATACTTTTCTTTCTTTATGGCACCTTATGAGAAATATCAAATATGTAACACTATTTTAAGCATATAATTTCAAAAATATATTTTTAGTTGGTGGCTGTCTAGAAAGAGGCCGTACACTCAAGAGGAATTTAACTAAAGAAAATTGAGTGACAATAACTAAGAAAGTATTACGGGACAGAGGATTAACAGAACTAAGGGAACAATGACACCAGGGAACCAACAATAGTAGGGAGCTATGACCACCCTTTGTCCTTAAGGAGACACTGAGAAGCGAGTGCATGGGAAAGTAGCAAGGCAAGATGAACAGCAGGTATGAACACTGATAAACCATGGCCCATGGCCTGCCACTGGTTTGTAAATAAAGTTTTATTAGAATATAGCCTAGCTCATTTACTTACACACCACACTATCTGCAGCCATTTTATGATTCAGCTAAGGGGCAACAGTGACAGGAACTGTATTACCTACAGTATTTAAATTTGAAGTATGGCCCATGCCATTCATTTACTGAGTTCCAAACTCCTCAGTTCCTCAGAAAGCAACTGAGTTTAGAGATGAGGTAATTTTTGCTTGCTTGCTTTTGTTTTTTGTAGCAAGATTTTCCTACAAAGTATTTCCCAGGCTAGCCTGAAACATCACATATAACGGAGACTGGCCTTGAACCCCCAATCCTGCTCCCATCTTCTGAGTACCATATTACCTGGCTGAGGTAAGGTTTTAACAATGATGTCATTGGAGTGGCCCTAGTCTAATCTGACTGATATTTTTATGATAAGAAATGAGGACACCTATGTGTCCATAGGGAAAGTCTTGGGGAGCTGGGGAAAAGACAGTCACCTACAAGTTGAGGAGAAACACCTCAGAAGAAACCAACCTTGCTGACAGCTCAGTCACAAAGGTTTAACCTCAGAACTGTGAGAAGAGAAATGCATGTTGTTAAGGCCCTCCATGTTTGTCACGGTAGCCCTGGACAATGACGGAATCTGTGGAATATCTGGAGGCAGAAAAGGATGGGGTGGACTGAGCAGCTGTGGAGACACCAGAGGCTAAGCCCAGCCAGAAATCCACCTGAAGGCTCACCTCCCAAGGCACAGAACCAGGCCCAAACTACAAAAAATAGATGTAAGAGCAGAAAGTAGAGAGGCTTGTATGAACACAGGAAGAGGGGGAATGGCGGCCGCAACCGTTCTCCCTCACACAGCGGCCGCCATGGTCTCTACTGGCTCTTTCTCATGCCCATCGGTCTCTGCCAGCTTTGAGGGGAGAGGGAGGGTGAGGAAAACCACAGACCTAGTAAAATGTCACCACCCAAGAAGTGTTCTGTAGGCATCTTTAATAGATAAAACTTAAAAGAAACATGACCACAATGCCATTTTTACACCCAAGAAAATTAGCAAAAATTGCTTAATTTTGCTTCATCCTATCCCTGCTCAAAGTTCTGCATTGCCTCACAAGTGTGTAACAGCTAGTTCTTCCTCACCAGACAGAAAGGCCATGAATCATAGTTATTCATTGAGAAATCTTTATTTGTCCTCTTTAAAATGTCTTGCTTATCACACCCTTGTGTGGGATTGTTCCTCTGTCCCCAGAATTTCCTGTAAAGTGCCAGGTAGATTTAAAGTCTTGTTAAATTCAAGGGTGGTGCCTTCGATCACATCATTTTACAGGAATGGAGTTTCTGCTTCTCCAACTTTCTGTAATAGTGAGGACAGTGGATTTGGCGGTGTGAGCTGATCTTTCTGTCACCAAACTCTGCTAAGTGTTTATCTAACAGGATCGTGTGTCCTGATGGCCACTGCCCATTGCTATTTCACACACCGATTATTTCAATCTGCTCATACAATGTTGACTTTTCTTTTTTATACTTTATTGTTTCTAATTGAGCTGTACAGTTTTCCACACTCACCTTCCCTCCTCCCCTTCCTTCCCTCTATATTTATTGTCAGAATTATTCTATAAGGAAGGACCTACCCTCATCACCTAGTGACCCCAAAATATCATCTTAATAAAAAGGCAAAAGTTATGTTCTGATTGCTTTCATAACACTGAGTTGGTAGGTTAGATATCAATGGCTTTTTCTTGATTATTATTAAGAACTCAGAGTTTGGGGGCTAGGGAGACGGCTCAGGGTGTAATGAGCTTGCTGAGTGGATACGAGAACATAATCAGCCACTGACACTCACGTAAGAAGGCAAGTGTGGCCGCTTGTCATCCCAGTGCTGGGGAGGCGGCCGCAGCTGGATCCCTGGAGCTCCGTGGCCTTCTGAACTTAAATCGTGAGCCCTAGGTCCCAGTGGGAGATTCTGTCTCAAAAAATAAGGGGAACAGCTCCTGAAGGAGAACAGCCAAGTTTGAGTTCTGCACGCACGCACGCACACACACACACACACACACACACACACACACACACCACACACACCACACACACACACCACACACACACACACCACACACACACACCACACACACACACCACACACACACACCACACCACACACACACACCCCACACACCACACACACACACACAAAGTCAGAGTTTAAAAATAGATTTTATTATTTTAAATCCATTAATGTCAATATTTATTTGATGCCAAATTGTTCCATTTTCAGCCAGTGGGTGATTTTTTTCAAATCAGTTCTTGTGTCCTTTTGACTCAACGCCCTTAGCATTTGATAATTCCCTAGCTCTCTGGCACAGTAAGGTGCCCACACGCATCTTTCTTGAGTAATAAGGCCGAAGTCTGCCCAGTTTCTCTAGAAAACAGAAGCTGAAGCAAAGCTATGTATTCAGACTTTACTGGGAAGAGTTCAGGAGAAGAGAGAAAAAAACCAAATAAGATCAAAGGCAAGGCAAAGAGAGAGATGTTTCCAAGGAGTGATGGGCCCAGGTTGCCTCCTCTTCTCAATGACTGCACCCTAGAGCAACAGGAGGTGCCCGCCATTTCCTCCTGTGTCCCTGAGCTGGGTTCTCAGCTTGTCTCTCCTCACAGCATGAGGGGAAACCAGAGCATCCACATGGCCAGTCCAGCCAATGTGCAGTTGGGACGGTCACTCCAGAAACTCCGTGCTGTTGTGGGGTGTCCTGAGTTGCTTAGTGTGTGCTGCTAACAGTGATCAAGGATCTTGCAGCTGGTAGAACAGTGCCATTCTTTTTTTTTCAGGTACACAATTCTATATTTATTATATGCATTTATATACATTATTTCTCAACAGCTGTACACTTGCTTTGTGCTACAATCTTAAAAATTTGCTGATTCATAGTCTGTAAAACAAAAACCTCACAAAATTCATCAAAACTCGCAAACTGATCAGAAAAGGGTTTTGGAAGACTAGAAAAAATACTTTATTGTTTTAATCATGCATTACACAAAGAAAATCTTTAGTTACACCATGAAATTAAGCACATCTAAAAAAATAAAACAGGGAAAACTAGTCCAATCCCAGCAGACTTCTGTATCCTGATTCAACTTTTTAAAATATTCTATATGTAATGGCAATAAAATATTCTCCAATTTTTTTTAAGCTAGATCGTTTCGGTTTTGGACTCATGATAAATCAAGACAGTATCTTAGAGAGAAACACCTTGGTTTGTAAATTAACTATAAAATATTCCATTTTTCATCTATTTTAGACTGTTCAAAGAATTCCAAAATGAATACACAGGTTCCCTTAGCACATTAATAAAAGGATATAAAGACAAACAAAAAGTGAAATAAATAATAGGCTATTAGCAAGATGGATAATCCTTGATAAATAAACTTGTAAATACAGTGTGTCATTCTTAGTACAGTGTGGATCAGGAACATGGCAATAAAACCAAGGCCACTGATGTAAGTAGACTATGTGGGACTAGGGTAACACATTGGTTTTGGTATCTCCACCCTTCTGCTACCGAGACTTATGTGTGTTTAAATCCTCCCGCAACATTCATATTTAATAAGAAGCAAATTTTCTGCACTTCTTTCCTTAGAGGGGTGGGCAAATCCAGTTGTTTGAGGTAATGGCCTTTTACAATCTCAAAAGACTTAACAGCAATTAGTAAATAAAGCTATGGTCCAATGGTCAAAATCCATATTCATCACCTCAGCCCTCAACATCTGGTTCAATAGAACCTGAACCATCCCCCTGTGAAAACATTTCCACCTAGACTCCAAAACTTTGCATTCAATAGAATCTGCAGTGACAAGAAGAGCAAGCGAACCTTATGCTTGTAAGGCCAGTCACATTTTCACTCTTTATCTCTACACCAGGCATCTTGCAGCATGAACCAGGTTTGTTCAGCATTCGCGCTACATTTAGGGCCTGCAAAATGACCTTGGTCTGGCTTTCTAGCTGTGGCTTCACCGAATCATCCCACCATTTTCAATTCAGATGATGGTATCTGGGGAATGAGGTACACGGATGACTCTGTCTTGTGGTTCCGAGCCCCTCTGTCAGGTTTGGTGGGTGGGTAGTGTTGCTCTTTGTTCTGTCACAGATCAGGCATTCTGCCAACCCTCAGATGGTAGTACTGGGGGAAGAAGAAACGAGCCTATCTCTTGAGTAGAGTCTGATGAAGAAGAATGGCTTTTTCATGCCGAATTAGAAAGCTTGACACCATCGATGTGCCCGAATGGGAATAGCAGTTTACCCCCAGACATGGTGGCTAGGGCTGAGAGTTAGTTCCCACTGATTTTATGTAGTCATTCAACATCACAGCTAGAGCAGTTCAGTGAACACTAACCCATGTGTTGGGACCATTCCTGTCCTATGGATACTTTGGTCCCAGGCCTACTCTTCGGGCACCATAGAGGCCAAGGAAAGGGTCTGGCTAATAGCAGGTGGATGCTTTGTATCCAATCACATGCATTCACTAATTCCTGGCTCCAGATCTTATTCAGTGTGTCTACCATTGTTCTAGTACATTCTGTGTTGCTGTAACCGAAGACCTAAGATTGAATAATTTATAACCAGCTGAAGTTTATTTGGCTAGTGGTTCTAGAGATTGCGAGGTCCACAAGTGTAGCACTGGCATTTGGTGTGGGTCATCCATAGCAGAAAGGGCAAGGGATGAGATATGCAGTTATTTCATGCGTGTGTATGAGGGAATGCCAAACTCCCCCATTCTTAATAACTCTTTGCCGTGATAACAGCCTTGCTCCATTCATGAGGATGGTGCTCTCATGACTTAGTCACCCCTGAAAGGTCTGGTCTGTCAGCACTAATGCACTGTGGATTAAATGTGTGTGAACCAGCGGTCAGAGGCTGTTCTCCTTTATTGTTCTCTATGTCCCACATGTGAATTCTAAGAAACACATTCAAACCATAGCAGTTACTATCTGCTAACATTTAAAGACCAAGAAAATGGCTGACTTAACATAGAGGAATCCTGTCGCATATCCCTCCAATGAAAGAACACATCGTTTGGTTGGGTGGTGGTGGCACACGCCTTTAATCCCAGCACTCGGGAGGCAGAGGCAGGAAGATCTCTGTGAGTTCGAGGCCAGCCTGTTCTACAAGAGCTAGTTCCAGGACAGGCTTGGAAGCTACAGAGAAACCCTGTCTTGAAAAACCAAACCAAAACAAAAGGATACATGGTTCTACCAAGCAGGTGTGAGGCTGCAGGTGCAAAGCCACAAGGTTCTCCTGCTACCCAGAGGCAGCCAGCAAGATGAGAAGTGGACGGCCGACTTGATGATGTGGCCTTAGCTGAAAGGCCTCTGTAGTGCATTGTAGCACCAGAACACTGGAAGTGGTATACGGACTGAGATCGTGTTATCTAGGTCCCTGGCTAATGAGCCAAAGCATTTATTACTGCTAAAGAGTCAGTATTTCCACACAATTATCAAACTGTTGTTTTGTAGGAGCCAGGAAGCTCCTCCTCCCCATCCTACCCCCATGCGATTCCTACAGGCAGTTCTACAGCCAGAACCTTGCTTTCCTGAGTGAATTCACAGAGGCTTCCACTTAAGGTGGGGTCAGAGGGCTCTCCAGCTTGTCCATACTTTAGATTTCCTTCCTGCCACTCACGACTGGGACCCAGCAGGTCTCATGGCACTGGTGATAGTCATGGTGGGGGATTTGAATGCACTGAAATAAGAGATGCAGCAGAGGGCTGGGAACATAGTCCACTGGTGAAATACTTAACTCGGCATGCATGAGGCTCAATCCCCAGCACTTCATGGGCTACGTGTGGTAGCACACCTCTGCCGTGCCACCACTCAGGAAGTAGAAGTAGGAGGACAAGAAGCTCAACGTTTTACATACATACATATATGCAAACATACATATATACAAATGTACACACAGATATATAGACACATACATATATAGACGCATACATAGAGAGTGAGACAAAGAGACAAGAGTAAGAGAGCCATAGAATTCTATAATAAGGCCATTACGTGCATTAATGTTTTGCCTGCATGTATGTCTATACAAGGGTACCGGATTCCCTGAAACTGGAGTTATGGATATGCTGTCATGTGGTTGCTGGGAATTGAACCCGGGTCCTATGGAAGAGCAGCCAGTGCTCTTAACCCCTGAGCCATCTCTCCAGCCCTCTCTAATGTGTTCTTATCAGACTACAGGATGCCAAAAGACTACCGCAGTACCACAGATGTTCATTGGCATTTTGTATTGGTCTCATGCATTATAGTAGAAAAGCATTGACTCAGTATATAATGAAAAATGGTACATTTGGGATTCAGTCTGGCTCACTACAGACGGCGCTAATGAATGACGTGAACAGGTGGTGTTGACTCCCACGGTGCCTCCTTTGCGCCGCAGCCTTTCAACAAAAGAACAATAGAGGAGCGCTCCGCGGAAGGAGAAGTGCTTTTGATCCCAGTCGCATGGCTGGTGTCAGAGGTACCACAACTGGACTAGCAACTGGGCTGTGACCGGTTGCCACCTGACTCGGCTTGGAGTAATCCACTGCCATCCACCAAAGCTTGAAAAAAGCCCCGGGGAGGGCAGTGATGGGAGCGGCTGCTCCTGCATCCTTTTACATGGGTGAAAGCGGCGCTACTGCCTGGAACACCTCTTAGAACAAAGCTGTGCTTCGACTTAGCAGTTTGGCCGGGACAGAGGGCAAGTCTCCCCACAGCTCTTCAGATCAGTCAGGGAACTGATAGGGGGACTCTGTTACATGTATTCATCCACGCCATGAATTCCAATGAGAATTTTAACTGGGATTCAGAGCAATAAACAAAGGGTGGGCCCCTGGACATCTCTCCCATTGTACATTTATACCAGCAAAAGGAAACAGGTTTGTTTTGGAGAAGATAACTCAGGAATTCATATTGATGTTTACAACTGAAATGTACAGTCTCAACTTGTGTGGGTTTTGCCTATCTCTCATCTTGTTTCAATTCCTTTACATTTTCTGTGTGTGTATGTTCATGTGTGTGCTGATGCCCGTGTATGTGTATGCGCACTGGTGAATGCCTGTGTGTACATGGAGGCCAAAGGACAACCTCAGGCTTTCTCGCTGGCTTAGAGCTCACTAGATGGGTTAGACTGGCTGATTAGAGAATCCTGGAAATCCACTTATCTCTGTTCTCCAGTGCTGAGGTCACTAATGTGACACTAGGCTTGATTTTTCTGTGTGGGTTCTGGGGAACTGAACATGGGTCCTCATACCTGCAAACCCTTTCTTGATGGCAGCTATCTCCCCTGGCTCCTCTCTTTCGTTCTGAAACTCTAGGTTCACTCCATTAACAAAAGGACTCCTTTGCACACCCCACTATGTCACAGGACAGTTCTAAGAGGACAGTAGCAGTAGTGTCCTCTCTGCACTAGGCTGTGCCATTGCTCACTCACACTGGTGCTGATCACTGCGATTTCTACACCTGCCCTTTGGAACTCGGGCTGTGTGATGTTCTTGGGCCAGTAAAATGGCAGTTGCAGGAAGAGTGATGCTGGTCATTTCCAGGAAGAAAGCTTAACAGCCCAAGTCTCTTTTCTCCTTGCCTCAGTGACTGACTTTAAAATATCCCAGACATGCCGTTCCCACAGCTTGGGTCACAGCAGGAGGATGGTGTGGATGGGGCTGGAGCCCACATATACTAAAGAGGCAGCCTGAGGCTGAGGAAGGCACCATCATTTGGGTTTATCTGTCACTATAGCATAGCATCTCACCCAGCCTGTCCTGATCCACATGGCATTGAATATGGTTTAAGATTTCTTCATGTTCTTCTTAATCCTTAGGATATATATCCCATGAACGACTTCCTGTTAAGGTGCCATTTTATGGAGTTGTCCTCCTCCTCCTCTTCCTCTTCTTATACCACTGACATAGTACAGTTATTGCCATGTTCTTTTTGCTGGATTTTTGTTGAAAATATTCATAGATAGGGAATTGCAGTGCCGGAGGCTAGATGAACTTGGGATTCTACTCGATGCTCCAAATCTGTCTGTTAGGCTGGCATCTTTCTGCATCTCTCCCAGCACCTTGTGATGGGGTGTCTTCAGTCTTATCAGCACAGCTGACTAGCGGGCTTTGGGTATTCACCAGTCTGACAGGGGAGAAAGATTGCTCAGCTGAGCTTCCACCTATAGTTCGTAGTCTGAGAAAAGGGAGCCTCTTACCAGATAGTGTAATGGTCATTCAAATTCCCCTCATGGACTCTTCATATAGTCTGCCCATTTGGGGTGGCTGGCAGCTTCCTTCTTAACTTTCAGAAGTTCTGCATCCCCTAGGAATATTCACATTTAGTCTAGCATATAAACTGTATTTCAGATGGAATGCAAGGAACTATGAGACATCTGGCATGATTATTAATGCGTCCTTCCTTTGACCCAGAAACCCCCCAAGGCACTGGACTTGACCTGGCTGAGCAGGTGAACCAACAGTTTCCTACTGCTCTTCTTGCTAAACAATAAATAAACAAACCCTTAGCCGTCATCAGCTTTTTGTTTATGTATTTGCTTTTGTTGCTTGCCATTTTCATATATATTCAAACTATTGTAAGTATGTATTTAAATGTTTCCTCTTTCACAAAGCGAGCCAAACGTCTAATCTTTCTCTTGTCTGTCTCTGTCATTTTTCTCCTCCTCATTTATTTCTTATATTTTTCTACCCCCCCTTAACAATTTAAAATGAAGGATCTGATATAAAGTCCACTGCATGTCCCCAGTGCACAGCAAGCAAGTGTTATGGTTTGAATATGTCCCTAACATGCTGGAAGCATAGTCCTCAAGGCAGTGTCTAAGAGGCAGGATCTTCAGGAGTAGATTCCTGCATAGTCCAGCAAAAAACGAATGGATCTATTGGTTACTGGGGAAGTGGCTCTGAGATAAAATTAAGCTCTGGCTGACATACTTGCTGTCTCACTCTGTGATGTCCCGTGTCATGTGACAAAACTGTGAGGAGGCCTTCCCCAGGTGTTGGTGTCAGCCTCCAGAACAACAACCAAATCAACCTGTGCTCTCCAGTCTACCTAGGCTGTGGTGCTCAGCCGCAGCAGCAGAACTCGGATGTAGACACTGGGACGGGCAAGCGGAAGGTGAGGGGCCTGAGGGCTTTGTTCTATCTCTCTGGTCTCATTTAGGCGCAAACACGGAGATGGAGGATAGACTTGCGTCCCTGCTCAAGCCCCCTCAGAGTTTTGCCATCTTTGTCTCTTATCTACTTGGCCATATAAACCATGTCTGTCTCCCTGATCTGGGTGAGCTTGCATATTTCAAGACACCCATGGCACAAATGCAGCTTAGGGTTGTGCTTGGCATTTTGTACAGAGGCTCCTAGATTTAGTCTCTACCCCATAGAAATGAAAGCACTGGTCCTTAAGGGTTTACATTCTAAGACATTTGCTGCAGTGTTGTCTACAGGGATAAGATCTGACTTGTCTTTGGGTTTCTATCTTGACAAAACCACAATCAAAGCAACTCGGGGAAGAAAGGGTTTATTTCGCTTACACCTCTATAGCACAATCCATCATTGAAGTAAGTCAGGGCAGGAGCTGATGCAGAGGCTACGGAGGAGTGCTGCTTACTGGCTTGCTCCTAATGGCTTGCTCACTCTGCTTTCATATAGCGCCCAGGACCACCAGTCTACAGGCAGCACCGCCCACAATGACTTGGGCCCTCCCCATGTATCATCAATCAAGAAAATGCACCACAGGCTTGCCCACAGGCCAATAAAGTTGGGGCATTTTCTCAGTCGCAGCTCCCTCTTCCAAGATGATTCTAGCTTGTATGAAATTGACATAAGACTAGCTAGCACACTGTCCTTCTTGTGTGGGTTGTACTTGGGATAAAACCTAGGGTCTTATACATTTAGGGCAAGTGTTTCTCTGAGGTCCACCCCTACTAAAGAAGTCCAGTGTCTACTTCTTTAAAACATTTAATTTTACAGTAACATGAGTGTGGTAAGTCCATGTGAGTGTGGGCACACGTGTGCCACAGCAGATGTGTGGAGGGCAGAGGACAGCTTTCTTGAGTCACTTCGTTCCACTCTGGGTCCCAGGGATTGAACTCAGGCCATCAGGCTGAAGCTGCAAGCCCTCTCACCCACTGGACCATCTCACTGGTCTTAGGTTCCACTTCCGAGCACCGCAACTGGAAACAGGAATGTTTCTCAGCAGCTCCAGTCCATGGTGGTACTTCCAGAGAGCAGGCTTTGCATTGCTTCTTAAAAATGAGTACCAACTGGATTTATTGGCTTGGAAAGGTGGCAAGATATGCTGCATCTCAGAAGCTATTCGAGAGAGATGGACCCTGTTGTGTTCGTTATGTGTGTGTGTTTGTAAAACAAACAAAAACAACAAAAAGTTTCCTTTAAGTCTGTAGATTCGCATTAATTAACTCATCAGTCTATCTCTATGTGTAAATGTGTTTGTCTCATGTGCACATGCGCCCTTGGAGGCCAGAAGTGGTGTCAGACTCCCTGGAGCTGAAGTTTACAGAGAACATGAGCTGCCTGATGTGGGAACGAACCCCAATTTCCCCTAGAAATCTAAGCCAGCTCTTCAGCTCTTAAACTACCAATACTATTATTATTAGCATAATAAATGCTTACTAGCACTATTGTTATTTTAAGTAAGCATTGACAAATGCATAGAGAGATTGTCTTGGGCTGTTACCGCTGAGAATAGTGTGGCAGAAGAGAGATGAAAGAGGATACAAAATTGCTGCTTTCTGCAAAATGGAAATATTATTTATGGTAAAAATTAAAATGGAAATGTGAAAATTAGCATCCTAAGTTATAGCTATAATATTATAATGAATATGGAAAAGTTATATAGGAGTGTGGAAAATTAAAATATTGATTTAATTACGTGACTAGAGTTGGGGCAATTTTTATTTAAGGTTCTGTGGCTATTTCGATGTTGTTTTTCCTAGCAACTCTTTCAAATGGGAGCCCAGTATAGCTCCTGGCGCGCAGATACTCAGTAAGTGTCAGATGTTGCTGCAGTCATTTTATTTTGAGAGCAGTTTCCCAAGCAGCTTCCTGTTCTTGGACTCCTTCCAAATGCCACAGCTCCTCACAGCAGCCTCCATGGCTCCCCTCTGTGCTGCTGCAAGGCTGCTCAGTGGTCTTGTCTATTGAGCTGTCTGGTTCTGTGACACCAAGCTCACTGCCTGGAGCACGGTGTTACTGAAATGAGGAGTCCGTCCCGATTATCCAGGCGACCCTTTGTAAGCACAGAGATCTCTGTGAGAAGGAGGCAGGAATCAGAGCTAGGTGGAGCTGCCATGCTGATGGCTGGGGCAACATCCACAAGCCAAGAACTATGAGCAGCGATGGGAGCTGGAGGTAGAAAGAATGGTCTCCCTGAGCTGCAGGAAGACCCCTCACCTGTATCAGCTGCTTCTCTCCTTGCTATAGCAAATTTCCTGCAAAGAAACAATTTAAGAAAACAATATAAGGTGTTTTTTGTCTGGCTTACAGTTAGAGGGGATAGTGGCGAGAAGTTATGGCAGAGGTAAAGTCCAGCTGGTCACACTGCCTCCACAGTCAGGAAGCAGGGAGTTAACAGTCATGTACTTCCTGCAGCAAGGCTTTTCCTCCTAGAGGTTCCATAACCTCCATAGACAGGGCCACCAGCTGTGGACCAAGCACAAACATATGAGCCTACGGAGGACATTTCACATTCACTACCATACCTGACCTCCTGAGACTCATTTTAGACAGACCATGACAATGGTAGAGGATCTCTTCTGTCAAACTACACAATCATGACCCCTTTTACACCACCCACAGCAAATTGACAAAGGAAGTTTGGTTAAAACATGTCTCACCACCCCAGTTTCCTGTAGCGTGCCATTTGGATGACTAGAGCCAAGTACTACACTGCTTTCTGCTTGAATTCCTGTGACTAAATCCCAGTCTCATCTCAGGCAGATGGCTGCCTGGGGAAGCCTTTGGACAAGGTGTGTGCTTGGGAAGACAGCAGTTTACACACACATTTACATATGTACAAATGACAGAAACAAGACTGGGAGGAAATGAGCAGAATATTAGCAGTGGTGGAAATATTAACTTGTTGTCTGCCCCAGGCTTTTGAGGATTTCCCCAGATATCTCTAACATAATGGGTAGAAATGAGACAGTCTAAGCATTTGCACGATTCCCTGGCACTGCAGAAGTGATCACGAGGGCTAGAGAGGTGGGGAAGGCTTTTGAGCAGGCAAGAGTCTGAGCAGGGTCTGGAGGGATCACATCAGAGGGCAGCAGAAGCAGAAGGCATGCCTGCTGGGGACTGATGTGAGCTGAGAAAAAGATCACATTCCCAGGAGTGATGGTTTGAATGAGAATGCCCCCCATAGGCTCATATATTTGGATACTTGGTCCCCAGTTGGTGGAACTGCTCGGAAAGGATCAGGAGGTGTGGTCTAGATGGAGGTGTGTCACCTGGGCTGGGCTTTGAGGTTTCAAAAGCTCAAAACATTCCAGTTAGCTGTCTGCTTGTTGTTATGTCTCAATATGAGAGCTCTCAGCTCCTGCTGCAGCGCCTGCCTGCCTTCCTTCTAGCTGGTGGTCATGGACTCCAAACCCCAAAGAAACACTTTCTTTTAGAAGTTGCCTTGGTTTGGATGTCTTATCACAGCAATAGAAAAGTAAAAAAGATATTAGGTTAATAAATAAACCCAATTAACTTGAAGGAATAATCCCCAGAGATTCTAATAAGAGTACAAAGAAAAAGTCAAAATGTTTTTACTGTGGATAATTAGTGTTGGAAGCTGTACTAGTATTCTCTGTACAATATCTAACACTATATTACTGTATTATGTCACTTTATCCTCCCAAACACTCTCACAGAAAGGTTCTAGAATTATCCTAGATATGTAGATGAGGTCATAGAAAAACAGATGTTGAGTAATTGCCAATAAGTAGTTGAATCTGGATTTGAATTTCCAAATCATTCCAAAAAAAAAGTGTGTTTCAGAAGTAGGTCAGAGAGACAGGCAGATAAAAAGCTTGAGACCTTGTCATAGGTGATGTGCTCATTGTCTATTGTGCCATCGCAAATTGCCATAGCTTTAGCAACTTAAAACAACATCCATTTATCCCATTGCTGTGAGTTCTGAAGTCCAGGTGGGCTCATTTTGTTTCTCTCTAGGGTCTCACAGTCAATCTCACTGGTGGCCAGACCAGGCTCTTATCTGGAGACTGTAAGGAAATCCATTTCCAAACTCTCTATGTTGTCACTCAAAGCCACCCCTATGGTTGTTGAGCCAAAAGGGTCTTGGTTTCTTTCTAGCTGTTGTTAAATTCTTCCCATGTTTCTAATTTTTAAATTCCTTGGCAACTCACAGAATAAGACTACATACCTTTACACTTACCCTGCGCCACGCCGCAATCTTCCTTTCGCTATCGGCCATGTGGCTGTGGTGGCATCCCAGCCTGCCAAATCCCCTACTCCAAGGGGAGCAGGTGGCACAGGGCTTGTATTGCGGGGTCATTCTCACAATTCTGCCCTTGGCCCCAGGCAGATCTTTACTTTTGTCTTGGAAGAAAAGAGTGGTTAGAGTTTTGATAAAGGCCATGCCTTGTGGAATAGTGGGTTTTGGAGAGATTACTGGATATTAGTGTCTAGAGGGGACTGAGGCCAGGAAAGAGGGAAAGCACAGGGTCCAAGCTGAATGGGGCAGAGCTGAAAGAGGAAGCCAGATGGGAAAGGCCTTAGTGAGACCCTAGTGGGCTTGGGGGTTTATTCTGCAGGACTCTTGGCCTTTTGGAACACTCTCCTCCGGTATTTCATCTGATCCTCATTACACACCTTGAGGCTGAAGACATCACTCCCTCCAAACGACAAATGAGGAAACTTACAAGTCTGGGAACATTGGTGTCTCGAAGGTATACTCTGGACATGTGGCCAAGGCCACTGAGTGGGCCTATTCTTCTTGGATCTCAGTACAAGAACACTAAGCAGCATGGATTGATGGCTGCATTGTCACAGTTCTCTGGGTTCCATCTACCCTTGCCTGGCATGTAGGCAATTTGTTTCATCCTAAGAGAAACAAGTCGGGGAGTCTTGTTGACAGGCACCCATCAGGAGACAGAAGATGGGAGAAATTGCTTCACAATCCGGACTCTGGCTTTCTGAGGGGAACTCTGGAGAGGCAGGATGAGAGGAGAGGTAAGGAGGGAGGGTGGAGAGACTTTCCTCATCCTTGTGAGGTATGGAGAAGAGGCAAGGGACGACTTAAGAAGGAATGGAAAGGGCAAGGAGGATGGAGTGTGTGTGGCTCACAGAAGTGTGGACACTTGCTGGTTATGGTGAGTTGGAGCTATTGTGGAAGAACAAGCCCCTGCAGAGACGCAAGATCGAATTCCAGCTGCCCACATTCCCATAAGGCAGAAACAGCCCCTTCTAGGACTTTGGGAATCAAAGTTTCCAGATTTTGCATATGGGTATGTGTGTCCTAGAATAACTGCCTACTGCTTCCGAATCTGACTGATAAATACTGACGACGGCTGTGAGGGTGGACCTGGGACCTGTCAGAGCAGCAGCCTTTTTCAGTGACCCCCAGACAGGTGGTCAGGGAGTCCTGAAGGAGTCCTTTCCTGTCTGGAGAAGAAACTATGGCCCCAGGCAGCCTGGCTTTCAGAAACGCTATAGGGGAAAAACCCACTCCATTAAGAAATCTAGTCTGGTAATCTCAGACCTCAAACACTTGCATTTTCTCCAGTCTGCATGGCTAGGAGAAAGACAGAAAGGAGCATTTAAAGTGGCGTGTATTGATCGGCTCGGCTCACCAAAAGAAGGCCCTTTACCAGCTCTTCCAATTACAATTTATTCGATCGTGAAAAGGAAACTAGAGAGACACCCACCCCACCCCCCATCCCGGGAGTTGCTTCCCCCTCCCCATGAATTATGACGTTATCATCCTTTGCTTGCATTTCCGAAAGCTGCCTGGTGAAGCAGCGTTTCCTTGTACCTGGGAGGAATCAGTTGATGAATGAGATGGAAGTCTGTGTTCCAGAGACCTGGGAGATTGGATGAAGTAGGGAGCCAATTGAGTTCCTAAGGCTGACTGCCTATTACGTTAGGAAGTCAGGGGATTTGGAAGGAGACTGGCCTGGCCTCCAGTCCTGCCACCACCCCTCTCTCATTTTTTTTTTTTTAATTTTTTTAAAAACCTCTGAGCACTTCACGTCTCCAAGCACTGGTTTTCTTGTCGATAAAGCCACGGGCCTCCCTGCCTGTTTGTTGTGAAGACTCAAATAGATGCTGTCTTTCTCATGCACCAACAGGACTGAACAGAGGTGTCTCTTGGGGATTGTGACCTCATATCCTGTTCTGTGGGTGCTGGGGTTAGAGTTCTTGCTGAATAGGAAGCCTTGTCTTGTGTTCTCTCAAATAATTATCGGATTAGATGAGTGAGGTTAGTTCCTTTGGCTTTGCGCTGCCTCTTCTTGCCTGCAATTTTAGCAGCTGCCAGTAGGCTGGAGTTCTCTGCTGAGGGTTCGTTTCCTGATGACACAAAGCGGTGCTGGCTTCACGTAGTGGAAGCTGAGGGAGCTCTCCAAGGTCCCTTCTGTACAAACTCCACTCTTCCAACTTCATCTAATCACTCACCAAAGGCCCACATCCCCACTCCGTTTTCGGGGGCTAGGATGACAATATGAATTTGGGGGATGTATAAACATTCATTCCATTACAGCTGCCAATAAGGTTAATAGATCTATTTTTAGGGTTCAAGAGACTTCCTTTGTCTGGCTTTCATTTCTCTCTGCATTCTCAGGGAAAAAGTAATTACCTCCTAGGCAGTGAATCACTAACAGTAGTGGTGTGTGTGTGTCTGTGTGTGTGTGTGTGTACGCGCGCGCGTGAGCGCACATCAGCATATACTGTGGAGGAGTTGGGATGGAGAGACAAGAGAGAATTGTTTGGGATAGGGACTGGGTTGAATCCTCTGACTTATTTGAGATCTTCACAAGACTGTATCTTCAGAGACAGAGTTAACAGGATCCACAACAACTTCTGTGAGATGGGAGAGACAGAGAGCAGCATTTTCTCATAGATGTCTTCATGTGCACGCTTGATCTATTTTTCTGTTTCAGGTCTGAAGGCTCCCAAGGCATAGTTAACGAGGACAACCACATGGGCACTCAAGTGGACTGCATTTTTAGGGGAGTCAAATATGCTCAGATAACTTCTGTATTGAACACATAGCTGAAATATACACAGAGTTTGCAAATCTCTGCACTGTACAGATTATAAACCTGGACTACAGCTAGCTAGGAGATGGGAACTCATGTTGGCCTATGTGACTCTGGGGCAAAGTCTTTCTCTTTTTGGGCCTTACTCATAAGTGAAGAAATGTAATCAACTTTGAAGGACTCCTCCAGATAGAAATTCTATTGAATGCATGTAACAGACCAACTTCTTGGCAAGAGCTTATATAAAGAGGGGCTTAGTCATACAAACCCAGAGTTGCACAGCCCATGGCTGATGTGGCACTGAGTGATCTCATAAAACCCAGGTGTTTTTTTCTTTGTCTCTTTTCTCTCTCACACTTAAAAATATCAACTTGTCTCACGATCACACATGGTCTCCAAGCAATGTCTCTTTGTTCTTAACAAAGACAAGGGCAAAAAAAGCCTGAGGGTTTACACCAGCAGAAACTGTCTCAAAACATAAGAAAGTGATGGCTTCCCATGAAGGCCTGAACTGAAGGTTTAAGCTTGAGTCTCCCAGAACTTCACACCATGGCAACTTGACTTTAAGGTGGCTAGTAACTGGATTGGACTTAGGTCTGACTCACATTGTTGGCTACAAACAAAAAAAAAAATCAATTCCTGCAGTCACACACAAACACTCCTGGACCCTTATAATCATGAGAGCACTGGCCAGTCAGCTGGGCTCATGATTGCTTACAAAGATGGAATCTGTTTAGAACATCCCTGCACATAATCCTATGGACTATAAACCCACGAACACACAAGCATTGCTCCCTTCCCCTCAGCCTGGTCTTGAGAACCTGGTTCAGAACCTGACCTACCATGGTGCATGTTAACTCATTGTAACTGAACAAACCCATTTACATCACTGTGCTCAGACCTCAGTGGCCTGGGCTCTCAGGCAATGGGGTATGTACTGGATAACTGGATTTTCAGGCAGCTGGAGGGTGAGGCAGAGATGCTGATGATCTTAGATGAATTCCAACTAGCTCTAGTGGTTTGTTTCTATACCTGAGATTGAAGTGGTGTGGGAGGTCCTATATATGTGTTGCTTTTATTAGTTAATGAATAATGAATCTGCATTGGCCTGTGATAGGATAGAGTAGAGCTTTGTGTGTAAACCTAAACTGAATGCTGGGAGAAAGAAGGCAGAGTCAGAGAGATGCCATGCAGCTGCTGCCAGGAACAGATGAGCTGGAACTTTGCCGTTAAGCCACAGCCACGTGGTGATACACAGATGAATAGAAATGGGTTAAATTAAGATGTAAGAATTAGCCAAAAAGAAGCTAGAGCTAACAGGCAAGCAGTGATTTAAATAATAAAGTTTCTGTATGGTTATTTTGGGGCTGAGCAGCTGGTAACAAACAAGTGGCCTCCTACAACAAATTGGCACCCAATGTGGGGCTAGCTAAATCCACATAAAACCTGAAAGGGCTTGGAAAGGAATTCTAGACACTAAAAACCAAAGTTTAGCTGCATTTTTATATCCAGATGGGCTCTGTTTGATGGCATGGCTCCTTTAAGAGAGGTCTTCCTGATTCAGTGGTAGTAGCAAAAAACAAAACAAAAACAAAAAACCATGCAGTTTCCAAGCAGTGACTTCCTGGTTCACCAGACAAATAGTTATGACTCTTTTGGGCAGTTCAGCTATGGAGCATTTGAATGGGGTTTATGGTCCTGGGGGCTTGTCTGCCAGCTTGGGATTGGGAAGAAAGTGGCTGAGACCATGCCTGTGACTTAGCACCCCTGACTGGGCAGACAGCAGGATCATGTCTGCTAGGAGTGCACAGGCAGGAGAACATGGCAGATTCCCACTGCCATACACAGAGATATTTCTAGGACACACAGTGCACTGCATGAAAAAGGGTTTATGTGCTGCACACTCCTTCTCAGAGTTAAAGTGGTGAGTGAATCTCCTACCAGGTGGTCCCAGAGCTGGTGGTAATGGTACCTCTGCCATTTTGAAAGGTGGAGAGAGGTAGAGCCAGCACCCAGGTCCACTGCAACGAAGCTGCTTACCATTTTAAAAGCTCTCTAGGACAGAAAAGGATTTCAGATACATAATAAGGCAGATTCAGACGTAAAAGAACTCTAAATGAATCACAGTATGCTTAAAAAATGTATGTAGGCTTGGGAGAGAAAAGAAAAAGAGTAAAGAGACAGTAAATGTAATATAAAAGAGTACAGACAGTCATAGATTAAAGGAGAAAAATAATAAAATAAATATTAAACTTGTAGAAAGAGTAGTAGAGTAAGAAAAATAAACCATGTAAAGATGGAATATACACAGAGAGTCTGAATTATGTATATCATTGTGTTTTCTTTGAGTATTTTGGCTGTAAAGGAGTTAAGTAACCAACATATATACTTTAAAAGTATCTTGTCTTCAAAATTTGGCAGTTAAGCCACAGCCACGTGGTGATACACAGATGAATAGAAATGGGTTAAATTAAGATGTAAGAATTAGCCAATAAGAAGCTGGAGCTAATAGGCTAAGCAGTGATTTAAATAATATAGTTTCTGTGTGGTTCTTTCGGGCTGAGCAGCTGGGAACAAACACAAGTGGCAGATTAAGGGAAACCAATAGGGGGTCTGGAAATCCATTGGGGCTGGGAATATGGGGGCAATGTTTTCACCTCTGGCTGAAAGGATAAAGAAGAGAGCGGATCCTTTAAAAAGCAGCTGTGCATACACGATCCTGCCCCTCCCAAACCCAAAAGAACAAAACAACCCAAGGGAAGGAAGGGCAGAAAGGAGAAGGAAGGGCAGGGGGGGAGGGAGGCAGGGAAGGAGGCGCTGCGGTTACAGGTATGCACCACCTCGTGGTTAATGTGCTGTTGGGGATGGAAGCTGAGTGCGTCCCAGCACTCTCATCTCACCCACTTGACTATGTGCCCGCTCTGTTTTGTGTGTGTTTTTTTGTTGAGACAGGGTCTCTCTACAAAGCCCTGGCTGTCTTGGGGCTCACTATGTAGACTAGGTTGCCCTCAAACTCACAGAGCTCCACCTGCCTCCGCCTCTGCCTCTGAGTGCTGAGATGAAAGGTGTGTGCCCACTGCCCGGCTTATGTGAAACTGTGATAATGTGAAACTCTCTGAAAGAAGTTTCAGTCCACGGTTACTTAGCTCATGCATTTTGCACATGGCGAAGCTGTGTTTTAGGTGGGGGCAGGGTGGTGGAGGAAGTTGCTTCCCAGCTGGCAGTTGGGTGTCCAGGTCCCACTGTTCCTTTCTAGGGCATGCCCCCAAATGATTAGGAAACTTCTAACTAGGTCCCATCTTTGGAGGACCCTCCTGTTAGTGCCAATCCTGGGGATCAAGCTTTTGACACATGGGCTTTTTGGGAACATTCCACATCTGAACTGTAACAAGCTGCCCCTGGACTTTGTTCTTCCATAGTCAACTAGTGACTTAATATCCTGTTTTTCTGGGCTCTGGGAGCTGTTCTTACAAGTAGTAAAACCTGGGAGAGAATGGGCTCCTCTGGTTAGTGCCACTGAGTCAGAAGCACAATCACCTGGACTTTCTGTTGCCATGGAAGCAGGGTTGACATTGTGAGGCTGATGTCTTGGGAGGAATGAAGCCAGGATGGGGAAGAACTGCTTCTGGGCAGCGGAATGGACACTGTGAAGCGCAGGGTTGAAAGTTGAGTGCCAATGGGGGATCACTTTTAGAGGGGATCCCCAGGGCTGGCAGTTCAAGGTAGGCTCAGTATCATTTATCGAGGGACTGCTGTGCCAGACTCCATGTTAAATGCTTTATATACATCCTCACAAACCTGCCAGGAAGCTGGGAACTTTCATTTTCCTGGTCTAAGTGAAGCTCAGACTCTCAATGACTTGTTAAAGGCAGAAATTGCATTCCGAGTCGAGATGGCCCAGCTGCAAAAGCTGGGTGCTTCCTTTCACTCCCGTGGCTGCCCTCTGGATGCCACAGACTGCTTTGGATCCACTTGAACCTCCAGAACTTCTAAAGGACCCTTAACACAGAGACCGACCTCACCAGACAGTGTGTTTACAATAAAATCCTCACGATCTGACACCGATGCGAATGGATGTTTGGAAATCTTGGGCTGACCTGCTGAAACTGAGCGACAGCTGCTCCAGTTAGATGGGAGGTTTGTTCTCACTCAGCCACAGTCCCCACCACTCTCTCTTGTCCCCAGTACTAAGGCTGAGGATCAGTTGTCATCTCTTAGCCTGCCTGGCTGCTGGCTCTTTTGCACTTGAACCACTCTACTCATTTATGTTTATGTGTGTGTGTGTGTGTGTGTGTGTGTGTGCGTGTGCAAGCATGTGTGTGTGTGCATATGTGTATGTGTTTTCTTGAGTATACATATACATGTGCCTATGAGTGTGGAAGCATAATGACAATGTCACCGTTGTTCCTCAGGAGTAGTTCACATGAATCTCTCTCTGAGACCGGGAGCTCACTGTTAGACAAGGCTGGCCTCAGGCAGCTTCCCATTTTTACATCTGTGGGATGCTATGTAAATACCTTCAGCTTTCTAGGCCTAGACTACTGCAGATTGAATACCTCACATACACTACGCATGCATTCTACTACTGAGCTGAATCCCAGCACCTTTTGATTTATATTTTTTATTTTGAGATGAAGTTTCATCGAATCGCCTGGGTTGGTCTCAAACTCACTCAAGGCAGGCTTTGAACTTGAAATCCTCCTACTCTATCCTTCCAAACTGCTGGAACTACACATCTGTTCCACCAGGCCTAATCTGGATGATGGAGGTACTGATAAGGTTTATAGAAAGAACCTTTCAAAATTCCAAGCCCTAGCAAGCTGTCAAGAGCCTCCCTGAGAGCAGCCGAGGGTGTACATGTGGCGGCTGGTCTGGGACGGTAACTGAGACTCCAGAGGGTGTAGCGCCGCAAAGTCACAGTTGCTCAGCCACATCCTCGCCCCTGCTCCAGCCAACAACAAGGACTGAGTCTCAGGTTCATTCCCGCTGTTGACAAGCTCCTGACCACAACAGCAGCTTTGCTCTCATTAAAGAAAAGCAGCTTCCCTTGGGATGGAGGGATGACTTATGAACACTGTTCTTCCAGAGGTCCTGAGTTCAATTCCCATCAATCGCATAGTGGCTCACAACCATCTGTAATGAGATCTGGTGCCCTCTTCTGGCCTGCAGGCATACATGCAGACAGAACACTTCGTACATAATAAATAAATAAATAAATCTTAAAAAAAAAAAAAGAAAGCAAAAGAAAAGCAGCTTCCCATTTCCATTCACCTTCCCCTCCGCTCCGCCTGCACCTGCTTTCCCAGGGAGAACACTTTCCTGACTTCCACCCCAAAGTTCTCCTTTGCCCTTGGATTCCTTCTGGCTTAGGGAGAACCAGGATTTAAGTGACCTTAATTCAGGTAAGGAGGCTAGTGGAGTGTACGCTCCAGTTGTCATGATAAGCGTCCCTACACCCCAAAGGGAAACTGCAATCCTGAGACAAGGGATTTGGCGTCTTCTCAAGGAAGGGCTGGTCAGCCTCATGGTGGGAAGACCCAAATGTGGGCAGGATCTCTGCGGTGGGATACCCCATGTCCGTCCTGCCAAGCTTGATTTTAGATTTTCTCAAATCCTCAAGGTTCAGGGAAGTCAAATCAACCAGAATTGAAGCCTGTAAGGAAGCAAGCAGACTAAACACGACCAAATGTCCCCTGCTCGGGACAAAGGACCTTCAGTTGCTAGAGCAGGGGCTATCAGGGCAAGTGACTAGGCAACATGGATGGTGCTAGGATTCAAATGTCAGTAAAGACTGTTCAAAGTGTACCGAGTGAGATTTGGGGTCTGTGGGAAGTGAGCCCCGGAGGGGGAGTCTAGTGCAGGCTGAGTTCACTGTGCTTCTTTGTCTCTTATAAGGCAGGCAAGAACAGAGACATGGCCCCAGACCCGATTCCAGCAGGGGCTCAGCCTGTGCACCCTCAGAGGCACTACTTCCGGCGTGTCTTTTCATTTGTGTCTCCAGTGCAAACCCCTGAAAGGAAGGTGTGCAGATGAGGGGATCAGTGCTTCGAGAGGCTTGGAGCCTGGAGCTGTCCCCAGATAAAAAGTGATAGAGTCCGCACTTGGCCTCTGGTCTGTTTGCATCGGTGTTTGTCCATTTAATCACTGCTGGCAACACCACTTCCCCAGGCAGACTCTCTTAACACAGGAATCCTTCCAAATGATCTTTGCTGTAACTCAGAAGCTGAGCTCTGTTCAATATTTCTGGGCCTTTTGAATACTTGATTTTCCACTATTGCTTTGCTGGGGTGTGGCTGAAGGAGGGGAGAGAGGGCCAAATGTCAGTGTCTTCTATTTCTAACTTATTAACACCAGATCAAGAGAGAAGGTCAGAGCTGTCAGTGTAATCGAGGTGTTTGTGAATTTCATTTTCTTGTACAACTCGCCACTCCCAACCAGACAGCCCAGGGCTCAGTCTAGTCTAGAATCCAGGAGCGAGGAGTGCCACCTAAAAGCCTGTCTTGGCGTCTGTGTGGAAGGAAGGTGGGTGAGAGGCTGTCATGCATGTGCACAGACTCCCTCACTCATCAGAATTAAAGCACTGGTATGTGTGACTCACCTTGCTCCATGACAACATGTTTTGATCAAGGCAAATTAAGGGAGAAAGTTCAGGGTGCTTTCTCATAGGTCCAGACTCACAGTTGGGGATACTGTCCATGATGGAGGAGAAGTCATGGTGGCAGGGGCTTGAGGCAGCTGGCCACACAGCCTTCACAGTAGGAAACAGGGAGGGATGGACGAACACTTAGTGTTCAGCCAACTTTCTCCTCTTTATACAGTCCAGGAGGCCCCAGCCCATGAAATGGCACTGCCCACATTTAGAGTATGTCTTTCCATCTCATAACCTAATCAAGATAATCCCTCATAGGTTTGCCAAGAGGTGACCCTAGACTCTGGCAGGGTGACAGTATTAACTATTGTAATGAGAGAGACTGGTAACCAGGTGAGACTTGGCTGACTACAATCTACTACACTGTTGAGAGATTCATTTGAGCTGAAAGTATTCTTGCAGCTAAAGGAAATCCATCCATCCATCCATTCAGTCATTCTACAGACAGTTCCCAGGTGTCTCTTGTGGGCCAGGCACCATGGTGGGTACTGTGAGGCTATGGGGCTGAGACTAACTACAGCCTTCCCTCATGAGGTCCCCAGGCCAGCGAAGAGAGGCTATTGGATGGGCATGAGGAAAGGGGGTGCATTACAGGAAGAGGTCGCAACAGCCAAAATCGAGAATGTAAAACCTGTATTTTTGACTAGGGAGAGGCTGGCGTGGCTCTCACGGGACAACAAAGGAATACAGAAGGAATCTCCAAAATGGAAGGAAGTATCCTATGGTGTCCAGAAATAGACCCTTGGAAGACCTCAGGGTCAATGACAAGAGTTAAATGTTGATAGTTAAAACTTACAGGAATGAAACAAACTTGGGGGCCGCCAAACCTAGGGCACAAATGATGAGTTCCAAAGTTCAGCTGAAGGCTTGGTATGTACTGCAGATCTAACGTAGTTCTGGACAGAGCTGGAGTTTATTTTGAGGTGGGCTTTGGAGAATGGAAGAGCTTCAGAGGTTATAGAGAGCAGCAGAGGATGTTGTGCTAGCTTCCTATGACTATAACAAACAACCGAGATAGTCACCTCATAAAGAGAAAAGGTCTCTTCCGCCTCGCAGTTTTGGAGACTGTAGTCCATGATTGGATGCTTTGGGGCCTGGGAATGTATAGCCGAGAAAAACTGCTTATATCATGGCCAGGAGCAAGCCAGTAAGGGGCTAGGTCACCATCCCATTTAAGGATGTACCTCCAATGACCTAAGGCCCTCCCATACAGCCCTACCTCCTAAAGGCTCCACTGCCTCCCTAGGGTGCTACTCTGGGGGTGACAACCTTTAACACATGGGCATTCATATAACACCTAAGATCCAAACAATAGCAGCATTTCAGCAGTGGAACTAGCAAGAGATTGGCAGGGCAGGCAGGAACCAGAGGTCGGCTTTGGGTGAGCCAGTCTCCTGGACTGACCTGTGTAAAGACAGGGATAAAGAAAAAACCAAGCTGCAGTCCTCTCTTCCCCAGACAAGGGGTGAGACCAGTGCGATGGAGAACAGAGCAGGTCTGGAAAGCAAACAGATTGGGTCCAGTTCTTTGTGGTTTGTTCTAGACTTTCCTCTACTCTGGTTTCTTCACCTGCAGCTAGGCCTCCGTCAGGCTTCTCCAAAAGACAACATGCTGTGAGGGAAAGAGTGGGATGCTGTGTGCACAGGCTGTGCAGCCACCCTTGCAGGTAACGCTGCATGTAACGTTTCCTCCTTAGGTGCAAAGTGAAGCGCAGGCACTCTCTGGGGAGAGAAGAAAAATGAGCCCTAACACAGCATTTTGGAGATTTGAGAAAGTTTCTCAGAAGCCTTACTTCTGAACCACTCATGACAAAAGAGGCAAGATTTTCCTGGGACCACTCAGTAAACCTCTGGAGCTAGGCAATCTGGCTAGCCAGGTTACCAAAGGCCCTAGCTGGGGTTTGCCTCAACCCAATGCTTCAAGAAGGTGCAGGCACCTGCCAAGCACACAAAAGTGCCTGTTTCTGAGAAGGTTTACAAAAGGCTGGCACACACTCGATTCTCAGCCTGCAGGAATTAACTGGGGCTTTGGCGAACCATCACAACCAGGTCTGGTGTGTGAGTAGCCATAGCCAGCCATGCTCAAGCTGCCTTTCCTTAATCATATCTGGAGCCAATAAACCTCTAATAAAAAGGAGAGGAGAAAATGAAGTGAGATTTCTATGGCAACAGGAGCAACTTGGGGTGGTGGTATCAAAATTATAGAGTCAGCTACAAAGTTTGTTTGACTTCATACTGCATTTGACTTTTTTGTTTAATCTATAACATGAATCTCTTATTCTCCAGGGTATAATGCCAAGCTCCATTTAATTTAGTACCCACAACCACCCTGGATCCTAGTAACAAAGGCATGGAGTCCTAACTGCTCCTGAGACAGCTCTAGGGTGTCTGCACTCAGGACCACAGAGAGTGGGAACCTGGGAGAGCAAACAGAAGAACCTTGGGGAAGCTGGCCTCCACCTCATGTAGTCTAGAAACAGCACCTTGCTCTTCAGGTTGTTGTGAGGATAAAGTTTGCTTTTCCCTGTGAGACAAATGGCTGGGAAAGCTTTTGGATGAAAGTAGATTGGACCTTTGCTGCTTTTTGCTATCTGCCTGAACAGGTTGTGTGAAGAGAAGGGATGAACAGTAACAAAAATCAGGCACCCCCACAATTATGACAACACTGCTATGTAACATGGCAACAAGATATAAATAGGTGCTAATAAATAAAATTAGACTAATTGCTGAAAAAATACAACTCCTAACAAGTCTTCTGGTGTAGGAGGTCCTTCTGTATTTGTGTTGCTTTCATTGGTTGAATGAAGAAATTGCCTCGGCCTTTTGATAGGGCAGAACTTAGATAGGCGGGGAAGACAGAACTGAATGCTGGGAAGAAGGGCAGAGTGGCAGACTCCATGAAGCTCCTGCCTGAGACTGATGCTGGTTAGAATCTTTCCTGGTAAGCCACGACCTTGTGGTGTTACACAGATTGGTAGAAATGGGTTAGATCAGGATGTAAGAGTTGGCCAAGAAGAGGCTAGATATAATGGGCCAGGCAGTAATTTAATTAATACAATTTCTGTGTGGTTATCTTGGGGGTTAAGCTAGCAGGGCGGCAGGATGCGGCCCGCTCACCTCATACAACAGTCTGCCTTACATAAATGTTTTTATGTTAAAATCATTTAATACCTATGGACTTTATCTTATCAGCATGGAAAATTGCCAGCTTTGCCACCATTAGTGGTGCAATTTCAGTCAACTTTCTTCATTTGCCTGGGGCTCAATTTCATTGGCCATAAAATGAGACTAGTAATTAACTGCTTATAAAAAATGGACCAGATGAGGTAATTGTAAAAAAAGCCTTTGAAAACTGGGCAGCACTGTACTCAAGTGTTTAAGAACACTTATTACAACTAGTCCACAACAAGTGTATATTTCAGGGGGTAAAAATGGTTGAGAACATAGTTTGAAAACCAACCTTAAAGATGATCCAGAAGGGCTGGGGGAATGGTTCAGTAGTTTGCTTGTGGTACAAGATGAAGACCCAAGTTTGATCTTCAGCACCCATGTAAAGAATAGAACCAGTGTGATGGTATGCACCTGTACTCCCAGCACTGGGGAGGAAGAGACAGGAGGGCTCCTGGAATTTACTGGCCAGCCAGTCTAGTTGAACCCTTTAGTCCAAAATTCAGTGGGAACCCCTGCCTGCAGAAAACAAGACCGAGAGGGAATAAGGAAACACTGACATTGACCTCTGTCTTACATGTACATGTGTAAGCACACTCCCTAAGAATAATCTAGAAGGACTATATTCCAAACTCCTGTTTTTTCTTTACAGCAGAGTCTATAAATTGGAGACATCTAATCTCTTTTTGACACACTGTCTTTTTATTATACCAACTTTGGTCCTTTAGGTAGCTTCAGAGACCAAACTGTTAACTTGTTTCTCGAAGAAACCTGGGTGGTCCAAGCTCCTAGGTTAAGATAGGTCTCCTTATGAACATATCTTCTGGGTAAATATAAAAACTAAATTAAAACAAGCACTTCATTGTGGATAAAAAAAAAACCAACCCAATGTCCTGTGAGCTGGACTGAGCTATTCATAATCTGACAAATATGGATTCATTATTTATATCTAGAAGTTTGGCTCTCTCAAGCTATGTCCATTAGGTCCCCATTCAAATTCATTTTTTGCTAAAAGCAACCAATGGCAGACCCCTGCTGGCCTAGACTGGTACTGTACTTCAAATCCTATTAATGCTGGAGATAATAAGCTAGAGACCAAAGAGCAGAGGTGCCAGATGTTTAGTTTTGTCTCTATTTGTATGTGTACCTGTGGAAAACATTGGGCATCTTCCCCAATTGTTCTTTATTTTAAAGAAAATATTTATTTTATGTGTATGTGTGTGTGCATGTGCACTGCATGCACATATGAGCCTGTGTTCAGAAGAGGGAGTTGGATACCTGAAGTTAGAGGCAGTTATGCGGTGCTGGGAACTGAACCTGGGTCCTCCCATAGGAGGTGTCAGTGCTCTAACCATACACGGAGCCATTTCTCCAGACTTTCATCTTTCTTTTTGATGCTGAGACTTTTCACTGAATCTGAAGCTTGCTGTATTAGCCAGAATGACAGGTCAAAGAGTGCTAGGGGGCTCCTCCTCTGCTCTCTCCCAGTGCTGGGGTGACAGGTGAATGGGCTCCCTGAACATTTATGTGGGTGCTAGGGATGTCCACGTAGGTCCTCAGGCTTGAATGACAAGCACTTTATCCACTGGGCCGTCTTCCCAGTCCTACCCCCCTTGATTTATAAGTGCCAATATTTGTCAAAAGTTTACTAAAACAGGAGCAAGAAAGGCTTTTTTGTTTTTGCCTTTGTTTTTCTACAATGGGGGGATCATTCTTGAAGATTCGTAGATCACAATCTCCCTTTAGGGTAGTTTGCGCTTAGGTCTCTGTCCTCACAGCTCTTTTGTTGCTAAGCACAGCTTGCAGGGCACTCGGGTTCTCCACCGTGCTCATACTCACTGCTCAGTGCACGTTCTAAGTCCATCAAGCAAGTGTCATCTCTCAAATGCAAGGAAGAGGACTATGGAGGGTCAGGGGCAAAAGGAATGTTCAAGGACACACGTGGAGGGATCATGATAGGAAGGAGTCTGCAGCATGAGGGAAACCCAAGACTACAATTCTTTCTCCTCTTGTGATCACTGTTTCCTCTTCTTTAATGAAACTGACATAAATTGAGGTCTGCTCCTATGAGATAAAAACAGGATCCCAAGAAAGGAAGCACAGGGCAGGCCAAGGACAAGAAGAACCCAAGCACTCCTGGGGAAGAGGTCTTGTTTGGGGACGGGGTGCTGGATGGCCCTCTGGATAATGGAAGCTGGAGGTGACACTCATGAGGTTAGACAGAACAGGCAGATAAATTACCTGTTTCCACGTCCCACCTTGGCGTTGGCTGCAGTGGCCAGAACTCAAACCTGAGGAGCAGACCAAAGAATGAGGGCGAGAGCTGCAGGGATGGGGTAGATCTGAGGCCTCACAGATGACCTTTTCTTCTTCCCCTCACAGGAGAACAGGCTAAGGTTTGCCAATGGCCAGAACTCAGGGTCTCCACCCACTTGGCCCATTCAAACCCATCCGTGACATGAGCCAGGGTATCTTTTGCTTAAGCCCCTCACTCTTTTCCTCTGCAAGGCTCAGATCTCTTCAGTTTGGCTTGAGTGACACAAATCCACTCTTCAGAGTAAAACAAAATCATCACTTCATTAGAATCCCAGAGAATGGATGTTCTGTGACTGCAAGGAGAGCTGGGACTGCCAACCCAGATTTTGAGAAGTACTGCTGGCTAGGCCAGTGGGCAGTGAGAGAGCCACCCTTAGCTTTCTGCTCTGCTTCTCCAAGAGTCACAACTGGTCCCCTCCTGATAGATATTTTGGTCATTATGATATTTTTTGTCATTAGAAACATATTACATAAATACTATGCAAAAACGCCTGTATGTGTCAAGGTTTTTAAAAAGGTGTCTTTTAAATATTTGTTTTTAAAATTATTTTTAATTATGTTTGTTTCTCTATGGGTTCTCCTCAGAGGTCCTCAGTGTTGGTGTCCTGGATCTGGTATTACACATAGCTCACAGTTGTCTGGCAGTACAGGGAATGAACTCTGCAGGAGCAGAATGTGCTCCTAACCATCGAGCCATTGCTCTAGCCCAGGTAAAGAGATTTTGAGAAATACAATTGGCTATCACTGAGTTTCTCTTCCAAAATACCCACTTGACACCTCACTAATGAATTACTATAATAAGGTTATTATCCATAACTATCCGATCAACCTAGTAGTTCATTTAACCTCTGCAGAACTCTGCTTGAAGTGTCTTCTTCCTCTCACAGCCTTGAAGCACCATGAAACGAAATGGTGAGCTCATTCAATTTCAGGTCATTAGGTGCTGTCCATTCCTAAAACCAAATCCCCATGTGCATTGGCACATACATTAACACAAACATAAACACACACATTCATACACATGCACATATACACACAAATGACAACCCCAAGTCCCTTGAGAAGTGTGAAGCAGCACAGCTGAACACCACACCATCAACAGCTCTACCCACATATGCCTGTCACTCAGAAACTACGATGGGTAAACTTCCCTTATCCCTGGAGACGAGGGAGGAGGAGGCCAAGGATGAGGGTGAGAGAGAGGGAAGCAGCAGAGAAAGACAGCTGTCCTTGCAAGCGGGGCTATTTATTCCTCACCATTGCTAAATCTCCTGTGACATTCCAGAGGGTCTGACAATCTCTAAAGAAAATACCACCCTTGTGTCTCCTTTTACATGGAAGGACATGAACTCTGATCCAGACAGCCTACGGCTGCATGTGGGGGAGTTGTGATCTGGGGCCATGGACATTTCTGTGAGAGGAATGGTGTTCTGACTGAATTACCAGCCCCCCCCCCCCCCACACACACACTGTATATAGTACGTGATTAGTCTCTTGGGGTAAGGGAATGGTGGCACGAAAACTTCAAATTAAAATGAAGTGGTAAAAATGACTCCCAAGAATGCCTCTTAGAGAAACAATCATATGTGGTTGCAAGATATACTTTGAAAGCCATTTGGAAATGGGTGGGGTGAGACCCCAGGACGGATAAGCTGGACTAACAGCAGATGGTTGGTAAATGGTCTTCTAAAAAGGGGTTAGAGCTTTTGATTCTGGGTGTGGTATGCAGGTGGGGCATCGCTCCAGTGACAAACTCTTCATGCTGCCTCCATCCTTTCCTTTAAATAAATGCTGATCTAATATCAAAAGAACAGCAGTTTGGAGGGACGCAGTCATTTGTCTTCCTGATGTGCACATATTTCCCTCTGGACTTGAACACACACTCTCCAGCACCTCCCACCCACATGCTGCTGCCTGTCACTCTGAAGCTGTGTCTGAAGGTTCTCCCATGGCTTCAAAGATAACGATGTTAGTGAAGACATGTGAAGAGTTAATGGCCAGTGTTGTTAAAAGCCAGACGACAACACCCTTTCCTCGTCCTCCTCCTCGTCCTCCTCCTCTTCTTCTTCTTCTTCTTGGTGTTGAGGGCATTGTACATGCTGGGCAAATACTCTACCACTGAGCTCCATGCTCAGCCCCAAACTCTCATCTTTATAACTGTACACTTCAGGCTCCTGGTCCAGAAAACAGATGTAAACTCAAATTGAGGTAAAGGGGCCTGCCACCACCTCAGCTTGCTTGGGATATTGGTAGAACCCTTAAACAGGCCAGTGCTGTCAAAATAAAAACCCTAGACTGAAGCCTGAGAAAGAGTTTACTATGACTTTACAGCGGCAGAGTTGGGGGAGAATGGAAGATCCTCATCTTAGAAGACTCTACCTTATTTTAGGGATATGGAGAAAGGCAAGGCTGCTGAAGACCGCACAGTCCCTTAGAGGGAGAGTAACAATGGGAGTTAGCTTTCTCAACTCTCTTCCTTGGTCTGCTAGGAGAAATAGGTGTCTGCTGGGGGTATCACCTGATTTAGACGTTCAGCTAAAAGAGTCTTCCAGTTATCAGCATCGTGAGATAGTATCTGGAGAGTGAATTTGAATGCTAGTCAGTCTATCCACAAAATGTCTGAATAGCTACTTTGTGTGAGGCAATTTTGTTAGCACTGGTAACACAGCAGCCAACAATACATCCTTCACAGAGCTAAAAAGAATAAACGAACATATGATAATCTGAAGTACTTACAATAGATGTAACTGGGTCAATGAAAGAGCCTGGAGGATCTCAAGGCCAGACTGAGTTCTGTGTGAGCTAATATAATGATGCACTCCATCTACGTCTGTAAAGGGACTCCAGTGATGAGTCAGTCCAGTGAGTAGTTATCAAAAGCTACCACTTCTAAAGGCTCACTGTGTGTTCCGGCACGGTACTAGTTCCTGTTTATCAACTACTTGTTTACTCCCTAAGTTAGGAAAGAACAAAGTCAGTACTAGGACTAAGACTGTTTGCTTCGGAAACCCAGGCTCAGGAGCAAGCTTATTCCATGTTCCAAAGACAAAAGACACACTTTGCTTTTTCTTAGCGATACCACAGTAGTGTTAAACAGCTCCTCGTGTTAATAGGCCTCCCCTCCACCATCCCAAAAACTCTAGGTCTACATCTTGTTTTTCCTGCCACTCCATCACTCTTCATTCCACTCCCTGGAGACTCTTCCCTACTCATACACAAAGTCAATTACGTCACATTAGCCAACGCTAGCTGTGTTTACACAGAAGGAGAAGAGCATGTTTTTATCAGCAGAGATTCTGTTTTGCTATTGTTCCTTCCCAGGGGAAATAGAAATGCCTTCTCTGGAGCTAGGGTGTGGTTTGGGAGCCGGATTCACAAAGGTGGGTCCACACCACACCTTATTTTCTCTTCTGTGAAATGCTCTTACCTAGTTTTTTCTTCCAAACCAAATCCTCTTACTTTTGAACAATTACTCAAGCTGAAAAATTTCCCAAACATCTGAAACCTGAGAATTTGTGCCTAGAATCCTTGAAGTTCATGGGTTCCAGATGGAGAGACTGGAAGAAGGGGCAGAGCAGCGGAAGGAGGTGGGTGGATGAAGGATGGTGGAAGCCTGAACTCCGGATCACTTCTGACTTCCTTCTGCCATCTGACAGTGTGCCAGGCCTGAGGAGAGGCAGCAGTAGTCCCTCTGAGACTGTGCCAGTGGTGATTAGGAAGTAAGTTGTGAAACTGTCTCTTCCGAGGGCAGTGATGGCTTCAGCAGCGCAGTATGAAAGAATGCCATGGCCTGACTATCACTAAACACTCCACATGGATTTTTGTCATCAGTCCACAGGTGGTGTATCTGCAGCCACAGTGGTAGACCCAAGGGGCTTTCATTCTTTCCCCAGGTCTTGTCCTCTTGCCAGAGCTGGGGAAGGGCTTAGCAGACTGCTTTGAGTAAATAAATGGCAAGTATAGTTTCAACAACTGTGGTTAGCTATGATTTTAATGGAAAGTTTTTCTTGGATCAGACAGGCCCTATCTTCCAGGGTAAATGGGTTCTAATTTACCTGTTAACAAATAGAATTGGTTTAAGTGTTGAGAAAGTAACATTTTTCTTTCATTGTTGTTATTTTGTTTTTGGAGGTGGGGTTCAGCTTATGTAAGCCCAGACTGGGCATGATCTCCTCTCCTCCTATCATGAATGGCACTGGGAGACATGATGTAAAGTGCAATTCATCAGACACAGAAAGACAAACACTGTCTTCTCATTCACAGGTAGAAACTAAAGAAGTGACTCTCGTAGAAAGAGTGGAGTAGAGGAACTAGAGGCTGAAAGGGCAGGGAATACAGAGAGCTTGGGCACTGGGGACCAAAACACAGTTACTTAGGAGCAGTAAATTTTGGTCTTTTGCATCACATAGGGGACGGTAGGTTAAACAGTCCACTGCCTATTTAACAATAGAGAATGTCCACTTCCGTTGCTGTCAGCAGCTCATCTCTACCCCAAACCACGCTCCCCACGCTCCTCACGCTCCCGCCATGACCACTTCCTGTTTTTGTTTGTTTGTTTTGTTTTTCGAGACAGGTTTCTCTGTAGCTTTGGAGCCTGTCCTGGAACTAGCTCTTGTAGACCAGGCTGGTCTCGAACTCACAGAGATCCGCCTGCCTCTGCCTCCCGAGTGCTGGGATTAAAGGCGTGCGCCACCACTGCCTGGCCCAGGACCACTTCTTAGGTGCACACTTCTACTGTGGTTCTGGCCTCTTGGAATAGGCTGATTTTGATTCAAGGATATAGTCTTTACCTGGGTCCAAAAGGTCATTTAATGGGGGTGTGGGGGAAAACAGTAAGAAAGGTTACTTTCAGTTAACACCCCTCACCTCCAGATGTTGTAATAAAGTAGCATGTAGCCAACAGGTTTATTTTTGGACTCAAACATTCTCAAGACCAAGCAGAGCAGCCGGTCCCTTCTGAACCTGATCTCGTGGTGTGGGGCACAGAAGTGCTTTAAAGTGTCCATCCAGGCTTAGAGAATCAAGCAAGCAGAGAATTTTCTGCAGTGGCATGACTACAGACCTGTCTTACCCTGAGGTCTGAAGATATCACCTCTGCAAGTTGAGTGGTGCCCAGAATTTACAGGCTTTTTTGGAGTATGATATGAATCTGGGGCCTGGGCCAGATATTTTCATTGGGAAAATGTGGACAGTTCCCACCTCCATCCTTTTCTATTGCTGGCTATATGGTTCTAAAGTGAATTGGTATTTAATCTTTTATGCTAAAAGTATACAAAATGCTGGTTGCAAAGAAATAATGAAAACCATTTATGTAAAAGGAAGATGGCTGATTAATAATATTACAGTGAAAGATAAAACTCTGACCACAAACACAGCAAAAATCTATAGAAAAATCCTTGCCTGTGCACCAAACGGAATGAAACCGATCAACACACTACTTCTACACACGACCAGTGCAGTGCACCTTTATAGTCATGTGGCATTCACCGACAGAAAGACAGCTCCACCTGAATGCTCCTGGAAGTTTTAAGAAAATCTTTGGGTCACCAGATCAGGAACAAGTTACCCCAAAGTCCTTAATGAGCCATGAGAAATGAATTGAATTTTCATTCCAGTCTTAGTATATATACTCCATCAGAATTAGAAGTTAAATACCCTTGGGCTCATGGCTCCAACATAGATAAAGTTCTCTAGGGAGGGAATGGCATCCAACTCCATGTTCACTTTGCTTCTCAATTTTTTCTTCTCCCAGAACAACCACCAGCTTTCTAGGCTGGAATTGTGTTGACGTTTAGGTTTATTCTTCTTGCGGCACAGATTGGAGAAGAAGAATTGAAAATCTGTTATTACAGGTTAAATTGTGTTACACTCAATTTGCAGAGTGTCTAGTTTCTTTCTTTTTTTTTGTATTTCTGATTTTGTTGTAATGACTATTGCCTAAAATAAATGGGCAATCGACAGCTTAGGTATGCGTAAGTGATTTTTATAATAGCAATATTTGTTGTTGCAGAATTTGACCTGTATTCTGGTTATTAGTTTTATTCTTCACATTGAAAACTTGGCACTACTATTGTTCATGCCATTCTATGCAAAGCACTGCAGCGTGAAAGTCACTTACAAAGCTTGGGGAGAGCTCTCTGAACATAGGCTCAAGGCACAATAAACCCTCAGCTAAGTGGATGCACATTTTGTTTAGTTAAATGTTCATTCCTTTTAATCCCAAGGAGGTCTCTCTCTCTCTCCCCCTCCCCATCTGTCATAAGCATTTAAAAATATTTATTGTATAAATACTGACCACCTTTGGGTATCTTTTGTGTACATGTGATGCTTAGTTATTTTGAATATGACACAATGAGATTCTTTTGATACTAAGTGTCCTCTATACAATGAGTTTTGGAGCACCCCTGGTCCACTTGACATTTTATCTTCTCTATTGCTGTCACTCTCTTCCTTCCTTGAATTTGATTTCTCTGGAAGTCTGTTTCCCTTCCTTAAATTCAATCTTCTGCAGACTTGGAAACTAATCAAATATTTAGAATTGTGTGAGGAGTAAGAACAGAAGCTCTGGGCAGGTGCCTGATATTTGGATGTATGGCCTCCCTTGCACGTTTGCTTTCTGGTATTTATTTCCACTGGGTAGAAGGCTTGGCTGCCTATTTCTTAGTTTTTAGTCATTTTTCAGTGGGTCGCACTTCTGTTAGGGTTTTCCCAGTTGTCTCAATTACTCATTCTCAAGTCATTTGTTTGGATTTTATGTTCAGGAACCACAAATAAATGAAGTTATCAGATGGCTGAAACTAGATGAATGAGTAGCAACTGAAACCTGAAATGGCATGAAGATTGTGATCCTTTTTTATATGGCATATGGCACACTGTGGCCATCTCAGACACAGAACAGTAAAACAGCTTCTTTTGCCACCCTTTTCCAAGAACAGAAAGCAGTACTTCATCAAGCTGCTGGAGACATCTTCATGATGCTTAATTAAACTATAGGCTTTGTGTCAGAGCTGGCTGACACTGGAGATTCTAAGTTCGCAGTCAAAGCAGCCCTGATGCTGTCTTCTGGTGATTCCATTATTTATGGCCTTGAAATGAAGGAGGTAAAGCTAATCTAATAGTTTCCCTCCTTCCTAATGCACAGCTCTTGGTCTGAAGAGGACTGCAATATCTTTAGTCCTTTTCTCACTGTGTTCTGTTTTTTTAGCTGTGTAAAGCAAGAGCTAGTAAAGACCCAATTTATTTGCCCAAGACTGAACTGCATGGAGGGTGTGCCATGGGCAACATGATGTCTTTATCAATGCCAGGTGGAGTCAGTAGAGCTAGGAGTGAAGAGAGAACACCATAGCCCTACAGCCTGGCAACTTAAATCCTGGCTGTGCATTAAAATATGCCTTGGTTATAGTACTTAAATCTCCAAATATGATCTCTGAGTAATAAAATGAGAGACCACAGTGTTCGTGCTTTGAGAATTAAATAAGGCAATGTGAAGAGTCCCTGGCCCAGACAAAGAGCTCACTAAACGGTAGCTATTACTGTTAACAAAATAAATGTTTTAACACTGGAAATTGCAATATTTAACAAACAGACACTCAATGCAGCTACCGAATGGCTTCAAACAGTCTTGTTTCTCATGTATTTGCTGCATGTCGTTCTCTCATGCTGAAAGACTGGTAGCCTGACTTTCTGTTGAGCATATCTCGCTCTGGCGCCTTGTGCAGGAGACAGTCCAGACAAGGTGCAATTTCACTTTTTTATGAGCCTAAAGGAAATGAGGCTACATGTAAGTGGAATCAAGAAATGATCAATTAAGAAAAAGGAGCTGTGTAAAGGAAAGATAATAAAATAAAAAGGACCAGGGCAACGGGATGCAGTATTGAGGGGAAAGATAATAAAGTGAGGAACAGGGCACCAGGAAGCAGGGATAAGACCTTCCAATACACTGTGGTTTGAAATGCTGGAGACTACCAAGTGCTATGGCGCCTGGCAATGCTACCCACTCAACCCCCAGCAGAGGAGGTGCCCTCAGCAGCTGGGGAGGAAGTGGGACATAATGATTGCTCCAGGAGAGTCTTCTGTTCTGGGGCTTTACCCGGGCTTGGCTTATTGGGTGACCTTGTGAAGACCAGGAAATATTAGAGACAAGATGCAATTTCACTTTTTTTTAATGAATCTAAAGGAAATGAGACTACATGTACGCAGAATCAAGAAACGATCAATTAATCAAAATTCTTATAGTACCAGGTAGAAAGAGTTAATGAAGACACATTTGATAAAAGGAAATTAGAGCAGGGTTCACAAATGTCCATTCTGGTGGCTTTTAGGATTTTGAAACTTCAAGTTTTATGCTTTTGGGAAGGCTTGCATTTTCAGATCCGCATAGCTCTAGCATCTCTGATCTTCACATCTGGCTACTGAAGCCTGAGTGCGTGACTCCAGATTTCAGTACAACAGTGGCTCTATGTGCAAAGCCAGCCTGAAATGAGTTTACTTACAACTTAACTCTTTCACCAATTATATTCAAATAAGGTACCTTCAATGTTTCACAGGGATGGCTCTGCTAGCTTAGCTATAATCTGCTCAAGGGTGCTGGTTAGTTTTTATTTCTAAAGAACATTTGTCACAGACTAAATTTTGATCTTACTCCTAGTTAATCAAAGTTGTAAAGTTGTAAGTGGTGTTTGAAAAGATCACAGGAGTAAATACCTTATAATCTATCCACATATCAAATTTAATCCAATCTAGGCACTGTTATAAATACTAACATGCTCTGGTCTACCCTTTGCCACCTTCCAGAGGTCTCCTAAGGAAGGCACTTTAGGAAGTCAGGAGTAAATTAGGTTCCCACATCTAATAACACCATAGCTAAGCATGCATATCGTCGTGAATATTTACACCTAGCAGGGGCCTTTGTGCACCACTCTGAGAGACAAATGGTATTTCCAGTAATAGTTTATTGATTTCCAAATGCACAGGGGCGCCAAGTCCAAACATCCTGGGATAGCAGTAAATCTCTCTTACAAAATAATTTACAGTATGAAAATGATATACTGAAACATTAACTCATATGTAATTCCCTTGAAAGAGTGAGTGTTCCCTTGTTTAGTGTAAAGGGAGGAAGGGGAAGATGACTAAGGAGGGAATGTGACTGTGTACACGAAAACAGGCAGAAGACAATGGATTCGTGGTTCTACCCACTCACGCGTTGCGGCCTGTCACTGTAAGAAGACTGGTCAGGTTTAACTTCCACAAAGTATAAATCACTGGTCCCCTCAAAGTCACATCAAGTCCAGTATGGACTTCTGGCTGCTTCTCTACACCTTCAAATGTCTTCATTTATTTTCACTTTCTTGTTCTGGCCCAAGTTCTGGAATAAACTCCTGTTTTTCTGGCAAATACTCAGTTCCTATGGCTCTTGGAATTCCCTAGTGTGAAGGCCTCAGAAATACTGCTAGGTGAAGGCAGTGTCAGTAAGATCTGCAATCTCCCTGTGAGCCTGTTCCCTTAGAGCAGGGCTGCACTTGATTTACAATGGAATTTTTGTCTTTAAAAAACAAACAAACAAACAAAATCTAGATGTGCTCAGCCCACAGTAAACATGCAACCAATTTACTGAAAAGCATGTACTGAACAGCTATTACACAAGAGTATTATATCAGGAATCAGCAGGACATTTTCTCTATGGGGAGATAGGACTTCCTAGACCTCTGACTACTACAAGGTTATAAATTGTACAGCTGTACACTCAGGTCCAAATGGAGTGACCAAAATGATCCAAATCCGCAAAATGACAGGGCATCTAAATTTTCCATGTTATTAGACATGGTGGGAGAGGGTTGGGGTGCAGTTTCCTTCCTGGCTGTCACCTTGGCTCTGTTAAAGCTGACACCGACCACTGGGGCTACTCTGGAAAGCCAGCACCACACTCCAATTGGCTGGTGTGGAGCTAGAAGAAAGCTCTGTGGTGGCATAAGATCACCAGAGGCAGTTGTGAGTCTCACTTAACTCTTAAATAATAATATGTGCATGTGTGTACAAATCTCTCTCCCATTTACACCCCCCCCCACACACACCAGGTAGGGAGTCCAAAGTCAGTGATTTGAATTGGCACCTTCTCACAGAGTACAGAATATGGTAGCTGAGTTTACAAAATATGAGGATTTGGTTTTCTATAGCAATGAAGCAGGAGATATTGAAGACTACTGTCACCTTCACTATGTCTGGAAACTTTACCCTCTTGAAGGCCAAATCCCCTTTTGTTTCTTTTGTGGGGATGATAACTGAAAGAAAATACTCCCCAGCTTCTAGAAGGAAGCTCAAGTTAATAATGAGTACTTACAACATCTACTAATGTAGAGGAATAAGGTCATCTCGATGTCTTTGAAAAACGGTTTATAATGTGAACGGGCATAACTGCACTGGGTGAACTGAAATCCTCTTCCTCTCTCTGAATTTGTAGGTGAGTCACGATATGGGGCAGAGCTGACTGCAGAGAAGGAAGAGCCGTGTTCAGACCTGGACCCAGCATTTCCTAGCAACTACAGACAGGAGACCTGTCCTCAGCACATCTACAGAGGGCCTAGCTCATAGCCTATCCTCAGGCTACTTCCTTTTCCTGGCAGTCAGAGCTGAGAAGTCAAACATTTCTTGGAACTTTCTCAAAAACTCAACATTCAGAAGGCTGCCAGGACTTGCTGTGGGTACCCAACTCATTTTTGGAGACATTCTTTACCTGAATCACTTGATGATTTCTCCTAGGGATCCGGGTAAACTCTGCTTTCCACAGTCAACCAGGACACACACAAATCTAACTCACACTGACCTGGAAGGCAAGAAGTTTCCTCATGAGGGGCACAAGGCCAAGCAGCAGGTCCTAGCTCTGAGAATGAAGCTGGCACCACTGCAGAAAGCATCCTAGTTCTTACATTGATAAATGCTGCCACGGAAACATAGGGATCTGGGCAGGCAGAAGCTGCTGTGCTGTGTTTAATTTCCTGGTTAAAATCTTATCAGGTTCTGGAGACAGCAGGAGCCCATAAGCAAATCTGAAACCCTTTCAAAAGAAAGGGAAAAGCTTTCCTTGAGGATTCCAGACAGATGATAATTCATAGAGACAGGTTGGCAAATATTTTTATAGTTCTGTTTATAACCTCTACATAAATGCTTGGATTTCCCAAATACTGATATAATAATAGCATGATTAGGTGTGAAAAGCCAATGGTCTGTCCATTGGTAATACAAGGTCAACATGTAAAGATCAAACAATGATTACTGGGGAAAGACAATACAAGCTTCCAAAATCTGAAGTCTTTTCAATCTTCTGATTTGCTACATTTTTTTTTCTAGAGTAGTTTTGGTCCTTTGTAAAGAATTTTTAAAACAGGATATCATTGGAGGTTGTTAACTCAGGGTGTATTGAATTCCCCAGTCTTTGCAGACAGATGGTAAAGGATCAAACTTGTCTAAGTTATCTACTAGCCACCAGTTTGTGAATGAATATACATATTAATTTTAAACTCTTCCCTCCCGACACCCTTATATGTGTAGTAAGCTAGGGTAATCCTAACCTAGAGCATACAGGCTTGGCAGTTTCCTGGCCTCAAAGGAATAAATCATTCTATAGCATGCACAGGATTGAACAATGATATAAATAGGACCCTACAGTAAGCATGTGCTGATTCTGCCTCAGAACTATCCTGTACACATATTAGCTGCCCCTAAAGCTTTGTGATAAGTATACAGGTTATAGGCAGGCAAGCAGACAGGCAGGATAAGGGGGATTTCCCCCAAGGCAGACTCTTTGGAGCCACCTCAGAGACACTGAAAGTCTAGACCTTGGTCAACAGCAACCGCAAGGCTGCTTGGATGCAGTTCAAACAGAATCTCAATGTGAACATGGAAATACCACACAAGCAGAGGGGAGGGAATACACTGCCCACTTGCAAATGAGCATTACCTTCCAAGTCTCCTACTTTTTCTCCACAGTTTAAGTGTATGAACATTCTCTTCTCTAACAACTGTTGGTTCTATTAAAACATAACGTTATCCCCTGACTTTAAATCATTTGGTAAGAAAAACTCATGCCTCGAGAAGATGTGTGTGTGAGCTTGCGGTTGGTTATCTCCCAACACACCACTGCTTCCTTGACCCTGAAAAGTGTGGTTGTAAGAACTTTGACCTGGGAATGGGAGAAGGCCAGGAAATGCAGCTCTGGGGCATGCCTGCTCATGCTACATGGGAGGGGAGAGCTGGGGTGCGGGAGGTGAACTGAAGGCCTGCTGCAGGGAGAGGGAGGATTCCAATTGTAGGAAAGAGAGGGAATGTTTGCTGGCAGATGGATCTGAATCCAGCCAGCGAGTGACATGGATTCCCATCACAGTGCACTGAAGCCACCTTAGGCTAACCTGGGGGTGGAACTGGTAAATTTTACAGTGACAATTCTCACCTGGTGATATACGTGCCAGTCTTCTATGTTGTAACAGACCTAGTAGTCCATATAGCTAGCCCAAGAATTCAGGTTTTATCAAACACTTTAGTGACAATTTGGAAAATTTGGGCAATCTGAATTCTGAAACACTGATTTCAACTTCTAATCAGATTTCTTTGTTCCTTTTCCCCCCACACTCCTTAAAGTCATTTCCTTTCTACCTCTTCAATCACTTTTTCCATTTCCACAGCACTGAATTATGAATCTGAAGTCCTAGATAATACCATATACTAAAAATATCTTCTTTCTAGCTCTGGACTCTTTCTTCAACCCCATGTTCCACCCAGTTGCTCTAATGCCTTTCACAAAGGCAGGACTGGACTATGAGAGACTGTCTAAGAAGCCAATGTGGCTCTGCTTGGCCACATTTGCTGTAAGCTTCAGTACAAACAAAATGGGTTTTCTGTTTGCAGGTAAGGAAAAAACTTATTTCCTTTCACGATATTCTAGAATCTTCCTAAGGAAGTGATACTGTTGACTTGCACAATATTCCAGGGGCTGGCTTTCCTGAGTAAGTAAGTTCAAAGCAGCCTTTGGGGATTTGCCTGAAGAGCCTCCAAGTTGATCAAAGGGGCTCTTCCCGTGACCTACCACAAGAGAACAAGAAGCACATAGACAGTACTCATAAAACTTGTTGTCCCTTGACGACAGGTGTGCCTGCTGTGGATCTGGGGACATATCCAGTGGAAGAAGTTTGTTGCCAGGCAGCTTTCACAGATATCAGAAGCCATTACATACACGCTGTCACATACACACGGGGAAGGGATGTTTTCCATGGGGAATGGTTCATCTTCATGTGTCCTCTTCTTCACTGGCACCACTACAAAAGAAAGGGAGAGGCAGGTGAATTCAGACATCAACCACAGGAAGGGAGGCAAGACAATATACAGGATGACAATCTCGTGCTATTGGGCAGTAGGGCAACAGGAAGTGCCTTAGTTTTTTTGATTTCTGATTTCTAAATTTAACTAAAGTGATCATGAAAATTAAAAACTTACTATCTTGGGTTGTGAGAGGATTAAATAAGAACATGTGTAAAATATACAGTACCCAGTATACAGTGAGTAAGTAAAGGAGCAAGAGGCATCACGAGGCTTAGAATTTTAATGAGCAAAATAAACTGCTGGCAGAAATCAGGAGTTTGATTTCCTTTAGGTGTTAGGCCACCTATTATTAGGTCAGAAAAATAAGAAGCAGCAATTAATAGCATTCTACCCTGGGTGGAGCCAATGTCTTTCCCATGCTGCAAAGTTAGTCTCCAGAAAGTGCTCTACCTCATCAGGACACTGGATTATTCTCTGTGTACCCTCCCTCATTCCCTCCTATCACATTCTATAGTTTGGTATTTATTCTCATCCCCCCTTCTACTGAAATATATATTAATGCTATATATGTAGCATTAATACTGTTTTACCAATGACTACACATCTAGAAGTTGTACAATGAACACACAGAAATGCTCAATAAAATCACTTCCAAAAACAACAGAAAGGGTGGGAAGAACTGATGCAACCAGAAGATTCCAGGGTCAGTGTTTCAGTGCCAAAACTAAGTGTACAGTTTCAAAGGTACAGCTACTACTTCAGTTGTTCGGAGATAAGCACCACTGGTTCTGGGAAAAGGCGGCTGGGGTGGGCACCCTTACAGAAAGGCAAAAGCAGCAAACCTGCCTAAGCACTCCTCATTCACTTCTAGAGGTCACCGATTCAAACACAGACAAGAGACAACTTCATCTCCTGCTTACTGGACCTGAACACAGAAATATCATGACCCGGAACTAGGTTGTTCATCCAGTCTTTCTATTACTCCTCACTACAATCCCAGGATATTGGAATGATTATTTTCTATATTGCCCAGATGAAGAAAGTGAAGCTTGGTGAGATGTAAGAACCTAGAGTCCTTTGAGATCAAGGTTTAATTTTGGCTGGAAGTCTAAAGTTTCAAGCTGGTAGAGACAGAAATGGTTTGTAATGTATTAGCTTCCAGCTATGACCTAGAAAGTTCTCAGAAAGGATTATCTTTGTCTACATAAATCTGTGCTCCTTGTTTCCATCTGGAGAAAGAGTTGAGAGAAAATATTTTAGCAGTGGGGGTCTAGTACTTCCAAGGTACAAACACTTAAGACATGGGCTTACAGATTAAGGGGAAGAATCAAGTCAGTAATATGCCACATCAAAATTCTGCCCTACTTGTTTCCTATTGGCCTTCCAGTCTTGAGATAAAGGGTGCATGTAGGCAGGGATGACCAGAAGAGGGCTGCCATTAGAGCAGTATTTGGTGGCATCTGTCCCAAAGAGAGGGAACAAAGGGTCTTTTATAAAAAGATTGTAGCCAGAATCAAAGCACAGATAAAACTGGCCCCATATTCTCCCCCTTGGTATTCTATTGAGAGCAAGCTCTTTTTGTTTCTGTGCCAGTCTTACTTCTAATATGAGAGGACTGATGGTGACTGTGCCCTTTCCTTAAGCTGCAGTTCGCTTTTTAGAGTTCTTGAGATAAAGCACTCATGAACCTACTGAAATTCAGAATTTTGTCTGTGTGTCTCTTTGTCTGAGAAAGGCCATGATTTTCATCATAGTTTCAAAGATGTCAACAACCACAACCTCAAACTGAGAATATCAAATCATACACCATTTCTTTTTCAGTTTTTTTGGGAAGGCAGTTTGATAAAAGGGTTTCTCTGTGTAGCCTTGGCTGTCCTGAAACATCTAGACCAGGCTGGCCTTGAACTCAGAGATCCACCTGCCTCTGCTGGGATTAGAGGTGTGCACCACCACCACCTGGATCAGTGTTCAGGTTCTTACTATAAAACTGTATAAAACTTGGAGTAGTTCAGGGAAAAGGTCAGAGGTCTTTACTGACAAAATCTATTCTCATTACCCTAAGAGAGATCTGTTCCTGGGCCTGAAAGATAAAATTCTCTCACTGTTTAGAGCAGGAGACCCTGTGACTCTGATATATTATTTATTGATTTCTTCATCTGCTAAATATTTACTGATTGTCTCCTGTGTGTTAGGCTGGATGTCAGAAGGGCACAGTAGTCATCTACACAGATGCCACAGCTCTGGTGTGATGGGGGCTCGGGAGATATTTTGTTTTGTTTTTAAAGAAAAAAGAAAGCATATTTTCACAAAACAACCTGTTTCTCATGATAGTAATAAAAAGAAATGTGTAGCACAGGTACCCAGTTGGTATATGGTCTCTTTTGGTGGGTTACTCATCAGTGAGAGGCATCTCCTTTTCTTTCCATTCTGCTTTCACTTGTTACATGAGCATATGTTCAAACGACCTTAACTGAAATGCCTTAAAATCTCCATGGTTCCTCTTCAGGTACCCATCTGCTTCCACAGAAACACCCACTTGTCATACAGAGACCTACAACTGGATTGGGGATTGCAGATTACAGAGATCTTTTAAGGTGTCTGTTTAATGTATCAATTTCTAATGAATGATGGGCATTAGGCAGACAGCCATTCTATTCATTCTACTGAGGTCCTTAAAAAGGGAGTACCATCATACAATGACCCCAAGGTCATGGAACTGTTGAGGGTTAAATTCTTAGTGAATCTCATTTCCTCAGGGTAGTGCTATATATCTTGCAGTGTTACAGTCAGACTTTTTATATACACATGATTAAAGGAGTTGTACCCTTCCTTTTAAAAATGAAAATTCAAAATTTGCCTTCTTCTAACGTTCCCTCAATACCTTTGTTTTGGCACTTGAAACTATTATATTTTAGATTAAACATGTTATTTCTAAATTTCCTTCAGATAGTTGAGATGAAACAGTTTTTTTTTAAATGTGTATGTGGGGTGTGTGTATGTCTCTGTGTGTTTCTGTGTAATCATGGAGGCCAGAGGTTGATATTGGTTGTCTACCTCTATAAATTTCCACTTTATTTTTGAGACAGTTTTACACGGAACCCAAAGCTTACCATTTCAACTAGAATAAATATCAACAAGCCTATGACATCTGCCTGTCACCACTCATCCCCCAGTACTTGGGTGATAGACATGAAATATCAACACACAGTTTTTATGTGAGCTCTGAGTGTCCAAATTTAGAGCCCCCTGAATTTGCTGGTCCTCATGCACTGAACCAGCATCCTGGATAGTTTACTTATCTTTTGACTGAATGACAACTTCAAAGCTAAGAAATACAGGGATGGGACATAAAGTTTCATGGTTCTGACCATTCTAAGCAGGTTTCTAGAAAAATTGTCCCTTGTCAATGCTGGTAATAGCATGGCACTGAGTACTGTGGATTAGTTAGGAGGCTTCTGCTCACTGACTGGTCTGGACCGAAGGTAGCTTATTTAGAAATAGTAGTCTTAAAGCTGTAGCGCACATAAGGACTTTCCAGGGATGGACTTGCATATGGATAATCATTAGGACAATTTGCAAGTCTTTAATTTCTACTTATCTTCTTTCCTAAAAGTGATCACCTCAAGAACATGGGGTACAGGTTTTCTTTGTAGCCAGCTCCATTTTCAAAATCTTCTCACTCCCACTTCAGAAAAGATATACACACCTGTCTTCACACTGCATTGCAAAGGCTTTAAAGAGATCCCATGAAAGCAGGGTAAGAAATAGTAAGACATTATTCTCTATTATATCTATATAAGGTAATAGCTTATCTCTATGTTTCACTAAGATTTAAACTCAGAAGACCACTGTCACAAAGTACTAGTATGTTTATTTGAATTGGATATAAATGAAATCAGATCTAATAGAAAGTGAGTGTGATTTGGCTGGCTAATTTGGGTGTAAGAAATGGATCTGTCAATTAGACTATCTAGTGAATATTGTCTGTAAATTTAATAAGTTTGTGATGTCAGTTTTGACAAAAACATACATAAAATGAGATGGACACTACATGATACGAGCAGCCACATCCTTTCTAATTATCTATACCTGACCCAAAACTTAAGGAATTAACTTAAAGGAGGGCAAGGAGGCACACACTTTTTTCCTTATTTCTTTAAGGGATGCAAAACCAGAACATTTAACTAAAGGAACTAGGAGCACCTAAATTCTGAATGGGATGGTGGTGTGAGATTTAGCACCTCTCTGTCTAGGGTCAGGGTCTGTGGGAACAGAATGGGGCTGAGGAGTCCCAGGTAGTATAATGAATGCTGTGTCCTCTTCACAGACTTGGGCATACTGAGATAGCCCTTCAATTTGCTGTGGCACTTGTAAATGTAAGCTGGGAAAAGATACAAGGCCCAGTCACACTCAACCCCAACCACCTGCTGAAAGAAGTTTGCCATGTAGAAGATAATCCTGACAAATCCATACAGACAGGTGGCTCAGCTTTGCAGCTTGTCCTCAGAGTTGAAGGGGTTTGAAAGGAAGTTAGTGAGATGGTAGGCACTCTGAGATCACAAACGTCATAGTTTCTTTTCCTTTGCATATAATGCACTTACTATGAATGGCACCACTTGTTCATCATCACTGAGTTCACGGCCACTTACTAATTAAGCATTGCTCTAAAAGAATTATTCAACTCAAGAAAATAGAGAAATTAAGATGTATTAACACTGAGGGGGGAGAAGGAAGGAGGAAGGCCAGATTTAGTGTTTTTTTTTTTTTTTTTTTTTTTTAATTAGGCCACATAGGCACCGCACAAAAATCTAACTGGGAAGCCCTGAGCTTTCAGTATTTGAGGAAACAACTGTCTAGTTCTAGTAAGTATGTGTGTCAGCTGTGTGTGTGTGTGTGGGAATGGGGGAGGATGGACCATACTCTCTGATCCAGGAGCTTTCCTCCATGACTCACTTGCCTCTACAGCCTGGGCAGAAAGAAACCTGAGCTGTTGTGCTGTTAAGTATGGGAACTTACTAGTCCTAACCTGGGGAGCTAGTTAGGTATAAATATAAAAGAAAGCAAAATGTTCTTGGTTGTCTTGGGTCTAAGAAGTGTACGAGAAGACTGGCATTCAAGTTCAGGTTCTGCTATGTGATTCTGGAACACATTTTCTCACTTGAGAAAGTGGAATAGCCTGAGTGATAAATATCATTTAGGAAAACTCCACAACAAATAAAGCTAAGCTCCGCTCCAAATTAAACACTTTTGAGCTAATTAACTGGCTCTTATTTGTAGGGCTTTTCTATTCTCATGCCCCTCCCCTTTCCACCTTTTCTATCCATCCTGAAGGCTGGTCAAGTTCTACCATCTGTTTTCCTAGCTGGGCACAAACACTGGATTGATCAGTATAGAACAGCAAAGGCTTCATGGTTTCTACTTCTCTTGTGGTTCTTTAGAAAGTAAGGCTTTGGGGACTGGAGAGATGGCTGAGCATTGACTGCTCTTCCAGAGGACCCGGGTTCAATTCCCAGCACCCACATGGCAGCTCACAACTGTCTGAAAATCCAGTTCTGGGGGATCTGACACTTTCACACCAATGCACATAAAATAAAGTTAAATAAACCATAAAAAATTATTTAAAAAAAAAAGAAAGTAAGGCTTTCAACAGCCAACATCAAACTAAATGGAGAGAAACTCACACGTGATCATCTCATTAGATGCTGAAAAAGCTTTCAACAAAATTCAACATTCCTTCATGACAAAGGTCTTGGAGAGAGCAGGGACATAAGGAACATACCTAAACATAATAAAGACAATATACAGCAAGCCAACAGCCAACATCTAAATAAACTAAACTAAACTAAATAAAGAGAAACAGTGATCCCACTGAAATCAGGAACAAGACAAGGTTGTCCACTCTCTCCTTATCTATTCAATATGGTTCTTGAGGTCCTCGCTAGAGCAATAAGACAACAAAAGGAGATCAAGGGGATACAAATCAGAAAAGAAATCAAACTCTCATTATTTGCTGATGATATGATAGTTTACATAAGTGACCCCAAAAATTCTACCAAGGAACTTCTACAACTCATAAACACTTTCAGTAATGTAGCAGGATACAAGATTAACTCAAAAAAAATTAGTAGCCCTCCTGTACAAAGATGATAAATGGGCTGAGAAAGAAATCAGAGAAACATCACCCTTCACAATAGCCACAAATAACATAAAATATCTTGGAGTAACTCCAACCAAACAAGTGGAAGACTTGTATAACAAGAACTTTAGATCTTTGAAGAAAGAAATTGAAGAAGACACCAGAAAGTAGAAAGAT